>OX063286.1:0-157500 GCA_944039245.1 Nebria salina
TAAATAACTAAATAACTAAATAACTAAATAACTAAATAACTAAATAACTAAATAACTCAAAACTAACTAAATAACTAAATAACTAAATAACTAAATAACTAAATAAATAACTAAATAACTAAATAACTAAATAACTAAATAACTAAATAACTAAATAACTAAATAACTAAATAACTAAATAACTAAATAACTAAATAACTAAATAACTAAATAACTAAATAACTAAATAACTAAAACTAATAACTAAAACTAAAATAACTAAATAACTAAATAACTAAATAACTAAATAACTAAATAACTAAATAACTAAATAACTAAATAACTAAATAACTAAATAACTAAATAACTAAATAACTAAATAACTAAATAACTAAATAACTAAATAACTAAATAACTAAATAACTAAAATAACTAAATAACTAAATAACTAAATAACTAAATAACTAAAAACTAAATAACTAAATAACTAAATAACTAAATAACTAAATAACTAAATAACTAATAACTAATAACTAAATAACTAAATAACTAAATAACTAAATAACTAAATAACTAAATAACTAAATAACTAAATAACTAAATAATAACTAACTAAATAACTAAATAACTAAATAACTAAATAACTAAATAACTAAATAACTAAATAACTAAATAACTAAATAACTAAATAACTAAATAACTAAATAACTAAATAACTAAATAACTAAATAACTAAATAACTAAATAACTAAATAACTAAATAACTAAATAACTAAATAACTAAATAACTAAATAACTAAATAACTAAATAACTAAATAACTAAATAACTAAATAACTAAATAACTAAATAACTAAATAACTAAATAACTAAATAACTAAATAACTAAATAACTAAATAACTAAATAACTAAATAACTAAATAACTAAATAACTAAATAACTAAATAACTAAATAACTAAATAACTAAATAACTAATAACTAAATAACTAAATAACTAAATAACTAAATAACTAAATAACTAAATAACTAAATAACTAAATAACTAAATAACTAAATAACTAAATAACTAAATAACTAAATAACTAAATAACTAAATAACTAAATAACTAAATAACTAAATAACTAAATAACTAAATAACTAAATAACTAAATAACTAAATAACTAAATAACTAAATAACTAAATAACTAAATAACTAAATAACTAAATAACTAAATAACTAAATAACTAACTAAATAACTAAACTAACTAACTAAATAACTAAATAACTAAATAACTAAATAACTAAATAACTAAATAACTAAATAACTAAATAACTAAATAACTAAATAACTAATAACTAAATAACTAATTAAACTAAATAACTAAATAACTAAATAACTAAATAACTAAATAACTAAATAACTAAATAACTAAATAACTAAATAACTAAATAACTAAATAACTAAATAACTAAATAACTAAATAACTAAATAACTAAATAACTAAATAACTAAATAACTAAATAACTAAATAACTAAATAACTAAATAACTAAATAACTAAATAACTAAATAACTAAATAACTAAATAACTAAATAACTAAATAACTAAATAACTAAATAAACTAAATAACTAAATAACTAAATAACTAATAACTAAATAACTAAATAACTAAATAACTAAATAACTAAATAACTAAATAACTAAATAACTAAATAACTAAATAACTAAATAACTAAATAACTAAATAACTAAAATAACTAAATAACTAAATAACTAAATAACTAAATAACTAAATAACTAAATAACTAAATAACTAAATAACTAAATAACTAAATAACTAAATAACTAAATAACTAAATAACTAAATAACTAAATAACTAAATAACTAAATAACTAAATAACTAAATAACTAAATAACTAAATAACTAAATAACTAAATAACTAAATAAAACTAAATAACTAAATAACTAAATAACTAAATAACTAAATAACTAAATAACTAAATAACTAAATAACTAAATAACTAAATAACTAAATAACTAAATAACTAAATAACTAAATAACTAAATAACTAAATAACTAAATAACTAAATAACTAAATAACTAAATAACTAAATAACTAAATAACTAAATAACTAAATAACTAAATAACTAAATAACTAAATAACTAAATAACTAAATAACTAAATAACTAAATAACTAAATAACTAAATAACTAAAATAAACTAAATAACTAAATAACTAAATAACTAAATAACTAAATAACTAATAACTAAAAAACTAAATAACTAAATAACTAAATAACTAAACTAAATAACTAAATAACTAAATAACTAAATAACTAAATAACTAAATAACTAAATAACTAAATAACTAAATAACTAAATAACTAAATAACTAAATAACTAAATAACTAATAACTAAATAACTAAATAACTAAATAACTAAATAACTAATAACTAAATAACTAAATAACTAAATAACTAAATAACTAAATAACTAAATAACTAAATAACTAAATAACTAAATAACTAAATAACTAAATAACTAAATAACTAAATAACTAAATAACTAAATAACTAAATAACTAAATAACTAAATAACTAAATAACTAAATAACTAAATAACTAAATAACTAAAATAACTAAATAACTAAATAACTAAATAACTAAATAAACTAAATAACTAAATAACTAAATAACTAAATAACTAAATAACTAAATAACTAAATAACTAAATAACTAAATAACTAAATAACTAAATAACTAAATAACTAAATAACTAAATAACTAAATAACTAAATAACTAAATAACTAAATAACTAAATAACTAACTAAATAACTAAATAACTAAATAACTAAATAACTAAATAACTAAATAACTAAATAACTAAATAACTAAATAACTAAATAACTAAATAACTAAATAACTAAATAACTAAATAACTAAATAACTAAATAACTAAATAACTAAATAACTAAATAACTAAATAACTAAATAACTAAATAACTAAATAACTAAATAACTAAATAACTAAATAACTAAATAACTAAATAACTAAATAACTAAATAACTAAATAACTAAATAACTAAATAACTAAATAACTAAATAACTAAATAACTAAATAACTAAATAACTAAATAACTAAATAACTAAATAACTAAATAACTAAATAACTAAATAACTAAATAACTAAATAACTAAATAACTAAATAACTAAATAACTAAATAACTAAATAACTAAATAACTAAATAACTAAATAACTAAATAACTAAATAACTAAATAACTAAATAACTAAATAACTAAATAACTAAATAACTAAATAACTAAATAACTAAATAACTAAATAACTAAATAACTAAATAACTAAATAACTAAATAACTAAATAACTAAATAACTAAATAACTAAATAACTAAATAACTAAATAACTAAATAACTAAATAACTAAATAACTAAATAACTAAATAACTAAATAACTAAATAACTAAATAACTAAATAACTAAATAACTAAATAACTAAATAACTAAATAACTAAATAACTAAATAACTAAATAACTAAATAACTAAATAACTAAATAACTAAATAACTAAATAACTAAATAACTAAATAACTAAATAACTAAATAACTAAATAACTAAATAACTAAATAACTAAATAACTAAATAACTAAATAACTAAATAACTAAATAACTAAATAACTAAATAACTAAATAACTAAATAACTAAATAACTAAATAACTAAATAACTAAATAACTAAATAACTAAATAACTAAATAACTAAATAACTAAATAACTAAATAACTAAATAACTAAATAACTAAATAACTAAATAACTAAATAACTAAATAACTAAATAACTAAATAACTAAATAACTAAATAACTAAATAACTAAATAACTAAATAACTAAATAACTAAATAACTAAATAACTAAATAACTAAATAACTAAATAACTAAATAACTAAATAACTAAATAACTAAATAACTAAATAACTAAATAACTAAATAACTAAATAACTAAATAACTAAATAACTAAATAACTAAATAACTAAATAACTAAATAACTAAATAACTAAATAACTAAATAACTAAATAACTAAATAACTAAATAACTAAATAACTAAATAACTAAATAACTAAATAACTAAATAACTAAATAACTAAATAACTAAATAACTAAATAACTAAATAACTAAATAACTAAATAACTAAATAACTAAATAACTAAATAACTAAATAACTAAATAACTAAATAACTAAATAACTAAATAACTAAATAACTAAATAACTAAATAACTAAATAACTAAATAACTAAATAACTAAATAACTAAATAACTAAATAACTAAATAACTAAATAACTAAATAACTAAATAACTAAATAACTAAATAACTAAATAACTAAATAACTAAATAACTAAATAACTAAATAACTAAATAACTAAATAACTAAATAACTAAATAACTAAATAACTAAATAACTAAATAACTAAATAACTAAATAACTAAATAACTAAATAACTAAATAACTAAATAACTAAATAACTAAATAACTAAATAACTAAATAACTAAATAACTAAATAACTAAATAACTAAATAACTAAATAACTAAATAACTAAATAACTAAATAACTAAATAACTAAATAACTAAATAACTAAATAACTAAATAACTAAATAACTAAATAACTAAATAACTAAATAACTAAATAACTAAATAACTAAATAACTAAATAACTAAATAACTAAATAACTAAATAACTAAATAACTAAATAACTAAATAACTAAATAACTAAATAACTAAATAACTAAATAACTAAATAACTAAATAACTAAATAACTAAATAACTAAATAACTAAATAACTAAATAACTAAATAACTAAATAACTAAATAACTAAATAACTAAATAACTAAATAACTAAATAACTAAATAACTAAATAACTAAATAACTAAATAACTAAATAACTAAATAACTAAATAACTAAATAACTAAATAACTAAATAACTAAATAACTAAATAACTAAATAACTAAATAACTAAATAACTAAATAACTAAATAACTAAATAACTAAATAACTAAATAACTAAATAACTAAATAACTAAATAACTAAATAACTAAATAACTAAATAACTAAATAACTAAATAACTAAATAACTAAATAACTAAATAACTAAATAACTAAATAACTAAATAACTAAATAACTAAATAACTAAATAACTAAATAACTAAATAACTAAATAACTAAATAACTAAATAACTAAATAACTAAATAACTAAATAACTAAATAACTAAATAACTAAATAACTAAATAACTAAATAACTAAATAACTAAATAACTAAATAACTAAATAACTAAATAACTAAATAACTAAATAACTAAATAACTAAATAACTAAATAACTAAATAACTAAATAACTAAATAACTAAATAACTAAATAACTAAATAACTAAATAACTAAATAACTAAATAACTAAATAACTAAATAACTAAATAACTAAATAACTAAATAACTAAATAACTAAATAACTAAATAACTAAATAACTAAATAACTAAATAACTAAATAACTAAATAACTAAATAACTAAATAACTAAATAACTAAATAACTAAATAACTAAATAACTAAATAACTAAATAACTAAATAACTAAATAACTAAATAACTAAATAACTAAATAACTAAATAACTAAATAACTAAATAACTAAATAACTAAATAACTAAATAACTAAATAACTAAATAACTAAATAACTAAATAACTAAATAACTAAATAACTAAATAACTAAATAACTAAATAACTAAATAACTAAATAACTAAATAACTAAATAACTAAATAACTAAATAACTAAATAACTAAATAACTAAATAACTAAATAACTAAATAACTAAATAACTAAATAACTAAATAACTAAATAACTAAATAACTAAATAACTAAATAACTAAATAACTAAATAACTAAATAACTAAATAACTAAATAACTAAATAACTAAATAACTAAATAACTAAATAACTAAATAACTAAATAACTAAATAACTAAATAACTAAATAACTAAATAACTAAATAACTAAATAACTAAATAACTAAATAACTAAATAACTAAATAACTAAATAACTAAATAACTAAATAACTAAATAACTAAATAACTAAATAACTAAATAACTAAATAACTAAATAACTAAATAACTAAATAACTAAATAACTAAATAACTAAATAACTAAATAACTAAATAACTAAATAACTAAATAACTAAATAACTAAATAACTAAATAACTAAATAACTAAATAACTAAATAACTAAATAACTAAATAACTAAATAACTAAATAACTAAATAACTAAATAACTAAATAACTAAATAACTAAATAACTAAATAACTAAATAACTAAATAACTAAATAACTAAATAACTAAATAACTAAATAACTAAATAACTAAATAACTAAATAACTAAATAACTAAATAACTAAATAACTAAATAACTAAATAACTAAATAACTAAATAACTAAATAACTAAATAACTAAATAACTAAATAACTAAATAACTAAATAACTAAATAACTAAATAACTAAATAACTAAATAACTAAATAACTAAATAACTAAATAACTAAATAACTAAATAACTAAATAACTAAATAACTAAATAACTAAATAACTAAATAACTAAATAACTAAATAACTAAATAACTAAATAACTAAATAACTAAATAACTAAATAACTAAATAACTAAATAACTAAATAACTAAATAACTAAATAACTAAATAACTAAATAACTAAATAACTAAATAACTAAATAACTAAATAACTAAATAACTAAATAACTAAATAACTAAATAACTAAATAACTAAATAACTAAATAACTAAATAACTAAATAACTAAATAACTAAATAACTAAATAACTAAATAACTAAATAACTAAATAACTAAATAACTAAATAACTAAATAACTAAATAACTAAATAACTAAATAACTAAATAACTAAATAACTAAATAACTAAATAACTAAATAACTAAATAACTAAATAACTAAATAACTAAATAACTAAATAACTAAATAACTAAATAACTAAATAACTAAATAACTAAATAACTAAATAACTAAATAACTAAATAACTAAATAACTAAATAACTAAATAACTAAATAACTAAATAACTAAATAACTAAATAACTAAATAACTAAATAACTAAATAACTAAATAACTAAATAACTAAATAACTAAATAACTAAATAACTAAATAACTAAATAACTAAATAACTAAATAACTAAATAACTAAATAACTAAATAACTAAATAACTAAATAACTAAATAACTAAATAACTAAATAACTAAATAACTAAATAACTAAATAACTAAATAACTAAATAACTAAATAACTAAATAACTAAATAACTAAATAACTAAATAACTAAATAACTAAATAACTAAATAACTAAATAACTAAATAACTAAATAACTAAATAACTAAATAACTAAATAACTAAATAACTAAATAACTAAATAACTAAATAACTAAATAACTAAATAACTAAATAACTAAATAACTAAATAACTAAATAACTAAATAACTAAATAACTAAATAACTAAATAACTAAATAACTAAATAACTAAATAACTAAATAACTAAATAACTAAATAACTAAATAACTAAATAACTAAATAACTAAATAACTAAATAACTAAATAACTAAATAACTAAATAACTAAATAACTAAATAACTAAATAACTAAATAACTAAATAACTAAATAACTAAATAACTAAATAACTAAATAACTAAATAACTAAATAACTAAATAACTAAATAACTAAATAACTAAATAACTAAATAACTAAATAACTAAATAACTAAATAACTAAATAACTAAATAACTAAATAACTAAATAACTAAATAACTAAATAACTAAATAACTAAATAACTAAATAACTAAATAACTAAATAACTAAATAACTAAATAACTAAATAACTAAATAACTAAATAACTAAATAACTAAATAACTAAATAACTAAATAACTAAATAACTAAATAACTAAATAACTAAATAACTAAATAACTAAATAACTAAATAACTAAATAACTAAATAACTAAATAACTAAATAACTAAATAACTAAATAACTAAATAACTAAATAACTAAATAACTAAATAACTAAATAACTAAATAACTAAATAACTAAATAACTAAATAACTAAATAACTAAATAACTAAATAACTAAATAACTAAATAACTAAATAACTAAATAACTAAATAACTAAATAACTAAATAACTAAATAACTAAATAACTAAATAACTAAATAACTAAATAACTAAATAACTAAATAACTAAATAACTAAATAACTAAATAACTAAATAACTAAATAACTAAATAACTAAATAACTAAATAACTAAATAACTAAATAACTAAATAACTAAATAACTAAATAACTAAATAACTAAATAACTAAATAACTAAATAACTAAATAACTAAATAACTAAATAACTAAATAACTAAATAACTAAATAACTAAATAACTAAATAACTAAATAACTAAATAACTAAATAACTAAATAACTAAATAACTAAATAACTAAATAACTAAATAACTAAATAACTAAATAACTAAATAACTAAATAACTAAATAACTAAATAACTAAATAACTAAATAACTAAATAACTAAATAACTAAATAACTAAATAACTAAATAACTAAATAACTAAATAACTAAATAACTAAATAACTAAATAACTAAATAACTAAATAACTAAATAACTAAATAACTAAATAACTAAATAACTAAATAACTAAATAACTAAATAACTAAATAACTAAATAACTAAATAACTAAATAACTAAATAACTAAATAACTAAATAACTAAATAACTAAATAACTAAATAACTAAATAACTAAATAACTAAATAACTAAATAACTAAATAACTAAATAACTAAATAACTAAATAACTAAATAACTAAATAACTAAATAACTAAATAACTAAATAACTAAATAACTAAATAACTAAATAACTAAATAACTAAATAACTAAATAACTAAATAACTAAATAACTAAATAACTAAATAACTAAATAACTAAATAACTAAATAACTAAATAACTAAATAACTAAATAACTAAATAACTAAATAACTAAATAACTAAATAACTAAATAACTAAATAACTAAATAACTAAATAACTAAATAACTAAATAACTAAATAACTAAATAACTAAATAACTAAATAACTAAATAACTAAATAACTAAATAACTAAATAACTAAATAACTAAATAACTAAATAACTAAATAACTAAATAACTAAATAACTAAATAACTAAATAACTAAATAACTAAATAACTAAATAACTAAATAACTAAATAACTAAATAACTAAATAACTAAATAACTAAATAACTAAATAACTAAATAACTAAATAACTAAATAACTAAATAACTAAATAACTAAATAACTAAATAACTAAATAACTAAATAACTAAATAACTAAATAACTAAATAACTAAATAACTAAATAACTAAATAACTAAATAACTAAATAACTAAATAACTAAATAACTAAATAACTAAATAACTAAATAACTAAATAACTAAATAACTAAATAACTAAATAACTAAATAACTAAATAACTAAATAACTAAATAACTAAATAACTAAATAACTAAATAACTAAATAACTAAATAACTAAATAACTAAATAACTAAATAACTAAATAACTAAATAACTAAATAACTAAATAACTAAATAACTAAATAACTAAATAACTAAATAACTAAATAACTAAATAACTAAATAACTAAATAACTAAATAACTAAATAACTAAATAACTAAATAACTAAATAACTAAATAACTAAATAACTAAATAACTAAATAACTAAATAACTAAATAACTAAATAACTAAATAACTAAATAACTAAATAACTAAATAACTAAATAACTAAATAACTAAATAACTAAATAACTAAATAACTAAATAACTAAATAACTAAATAACTAAATAACTAAATAACTAAATAACTAAATAACTAAATAACTAAATAACTAAATAACTAAATAACTAAATAACTAAATAACTAAATAACTAAATAACTAAATAACTAAATAACTAAATAACTAAATAACTAAATAACTAAATAACTAAATAACTAAATAACTAAATAACTAAATAACTAAATAACTAAATAACTAAATAACTAAATAACTAAATAACTAAATAACTAAATAACTAAATAACTAAATAACTAAATAACTAAATAACTAAATAACTAAATAACTAAATAACTAAATAACTAAATAACTAAATAACTAAATAACTAAATAACTAAATAACTAAATAACTAAATAACTAAATAACTAAATAACTAAATAACTAAATAACTAAATAACTAAATAACTAAATAACTAAATAACTAAATAACTAAATAACTAAATAACTAAATAACTAAATAACTAAATAACTAAATAACTAAATAACTAAATAACTAAATAACTAAATAACTAAATAACTAAATAACTAAATAACTAAATAACTAAATAACTAAATAACTAAATAACTAAATAACTAAATAACTAAATAACTAAATAACTAAATAACTAAATAACTAAATAACTAAATAACTAAATAACTAAATAACTAAATAACTAAATAACTAAATAACTAAATAACTAAATAACTAAATAACTAAATAACTAAATAACTAAATAACTAAATAACTAAATAACTAAATAACTAAATAACTAAATAACTAAATAACTAAATAACTAAATAACTAAATAACTAAATAACTAAATAACTAAATAACTAAATAACTAAATAACTAAATAACTAAATAACTAAATAACTAAATAACTAAATAACTAAATAACTAAATAACTAAATAACTAAATAACTAAATAACTAAATAACTAAATAACTAAATAACTAAATAACTAAATAACTAAATAACTAAATAACTAAATAACTAAATAACTAAATAACTAAATAACTAAATAACTAAATAACTAAATAACTAAATAACTAAATAACTAAATAACTAAATAACTAAATAACTAAATAACTAAATAACTAAATAACTAAATAACTAAATAACTAAATAACTAAATAACTAAATAACTAAATAACTAAATAACTAAATAACTAAATAACTAAATAACTAAATAACTAAATAACTAAATAACTAAATAACTAAATAACTAAATAACTAAATAACTAAATAACTAAATAACTAAATAACTAAATAACTAAATAACTAAATAACTAAATAACTAAATAACTAAATAACTAAATAACTAAATAACTAAATAACTAAATAACTAAATAACTAAATAACTAAATAACTAAATAACTAAATAACTAAATAACTAAATAACTAAATAACTAAATAACTAAATAACTAAATAACTAAATAACTAAATAACTAAATAACTAAATAACTAAATAACTAAATAACTAAATAACTAAATAACTAAATAACTAAATAACTAAATAACTAAATAACTAAATAACTAAATAACTAAATAACTAAATAACTAAATAACTAAATAACTAAATAACTAAATAACTAAATAACTAAATAACTAAATAACTAAATAACTAAATAACTAAATAACTAAATAACTAAATAACTAAATAACTAAATAACTAAATAACTAAATAACTAAATAACTAAATAACTAAATAACTAAATAACTAAATAACTAAATAACTAAATAACTAAATAACTAAATAACTAAATAACTAAATAACTAAATAACTAAATAACTAAATAACTAAATAACTAAATAACTAAATAACTAAATAACTAAATAACTAAATAACTAAATAACTAAATAACTAAATAACTAAATAACTAAATAACTAAATAACTAAATAACTAAATAACTAAATAACTAAATAACTAAATAACTAAATAACTAAATAACTAAATAACTAAATAACTAAATAACTAAATAACTAAATAACTAAATAACTAAATAACTAAATAACTAAATAACTAAATAACTAAATAACTAAATAACTAAATAACTAAATAACTAAATAACTAAATAACTAAATAACTAAATAACTAAATAACTAAATAACTAAATAACTAAATAACTAAATAACTAAATAACTAAATAACTAAATAACTAAATAACTAAATAACTAAATAACTAAATAACTAAATAACTAAATAACTAAATAACTAAATAACTAAATAACTAAATAACTAAATAACTAAATAACTAAATAACTAAATAACTAAATAACTAAATAACTAAATAACTAAATAACTAAATAACTAAATAACTAAATAACTAAATAACTAAATAACTAAATAACTAAATAACTAAATAACTAAATAACTAAATAACTAAATAACTAAATAACTAAATAACTAAATAACTAAATAACTAAATAACTAAATAACTAAATAACTAAATAACTAAATAACTAAATAACTAAATAACTAAATAACTAAATAACTAAATAACTAAATAACTAAATAACTAAATAACTAAATAACTAAATAACTAAATAACTAAATAACTAAATAACTAAATAACTAAATAACTAAATAACTAAATAACTAAATAACTAAATAACTAAATAACTAAATAACTAAATAACTAAATAACTAAATAACTAAATAACTAAATAACTAAATAACTAAATAACTAAATAACTAAATAACTAAATAACTAAATAACTAAATAACTAAATAACTAAATAACTAAATAACTAAATAACTAAATAACTAAATAACTAAATAACTAAATAACTAAATAACTAAATAACTAAATAACTAAATAACTAAATAACTAAATAACTAAATAACTAAATAACTAAATAACTAAATAACTAAATAACTAAATAACTAAATAACTAAATAACTAAATAACTAAATAACTAAATAACTAAATAACTAAATAACTAAATAACTAAATAACTAAATAACTAAATAACTAAATAACTAAATAACTAAATAACTAAATAACTAAATAACTAAATAACTAAATAACTAAATAACTAAATAACTAAATAACTAAATAACTAAATAACTAAATAACTAAATAACTAAATAACTAAATAACTAAATAACTAAATAACTAAATAACTAAATAACTAAATAACTAAATAACTAAATAACTAAATAACTAAATAACTAAATAACTAAATAACTAAATAACTAAATAACTAAATAACTAAATAACTAAATAACTAAATAACTAAATAACTAAATAACTAAATAACTAAATAACTAAATAACTAAATAACTAAATAACTAAATAACTAAATAACTAAATAACTAAATAACTAAATAACTAAATAACTAAATAACTAAATAACTAAATAACTAAATAACTAAATAACTAAATAACTAAATAACTAAATAACTAAATAACTAAATAACTAAATAACTAAATAACTAAATAACTAAATAACTAAATAACTAAATAACTAAATAACTAAATAACTAAATAACTAAATAACTAAATAACTAAATAACTAAATAACTAAATAACTAAATAACTAAATAACTAAATAACTAAATAACTAAATAACTAAATAACTAAATAACTAAATAACTAAATAACTAAATAACTAAATAACTAAATAACTAAATAACTAAATAACTAAATAACTAAATAACTAAATAACTAAATAACTAAATAACTAAATAACTAAATAACTAAATAACTAAATAACTAAATAACTAAATAACTAAATAACTAAATAACTAAATAACTAAATAACTAAATAACTAAATAACTAAATAACTAAATAACTAAATAACTAAATAACTAAATAACTAAATAACTAAATAACTAAATAACTAAATAACTAAATAACTAAATAACTAAATAACTAAATAACTAAATAACTAAATAACTAAATAACTAAATAACTAAATAACTAAATAACTAAATAACTAAATAACTAAATAACTAAATAACTAAATAACTAAATAACTAAATAACTAAATAACTAAATAACTAAATAACTAAATAACTAAATAACTAAATAACTAAATAACTAAATAACTAAATAACTAAATAACTAAATAACTAAATAACTAAATAACTAAATAACTAAATAACTAAATAACTAAATAACTAAATAACTAAATAACTAAATAACTAAATAACTAAATAACTAAATAACTAAATAACTAAATAACTAAATAACTAAATAACTAAATAACTAAATAACTAAATAACTAAATAACTAAATAACTAAATAACTAAATAACTAAATAACTAAATAACTAAATAACTAAATAACTAAATAACTAAATAACTAAATAACTAAATAACTAAATAACTAAATAACTAAATAACTAAATAACTAAATAACTAAATAACTAAATAACTAAATAACTAAATAACTAAATAACTAAATAACTAAATAACTAAATAACTAAATAACTAAATAACTAAATAACTAAATAACTAAATAACTAAATAACTAAATAACTAAATAACTAAATAACTAAATAACTAAATAACTAAATAACTAAATAACTAAATAACTAAATAACTAAATAACTAAATAACTAAATAACTAAATAACTAAATAACGAACTAAATAACTAAATAACTAAATAACTAAATAACTAAATAACTAAATAACTAAATAACTAAATAACTAAATAACTAAATAACTAAATAACTAAATAACTAAATAACTAAATAACTAAATAACTAAATAACTAAATAACTAAATAACTAAATAACTAAATAACTAAATAACTAAATAACTAAATAACTAAATAACTAAATAACTAAATAACTAAATAACTAAATAACTAAATAACTAAATAACTAAATAACTAAATAACTAAATAACTAAATAACTAAATAACTAAATAACTAAATAACTAAATAACTAAATAACTAAATAACTAAATAACTAAATAACTAAATAACTAAATAACTAAATAACTAAATAACTAAATAACTAAATAACTAAATAACTAAATAACTAAATAACTAAATAACTAAATAACTAAATAACTAAATAACTAAATAACTAAATAACTAAATAACTAAATAACTAAATAACTAAATAACTAAATAACTAAATAACTAAATAACTAAATAACTAAATAACTAAATAACTAAATAACTAAATAACTAAATAACTAAATAACTAAATAACTAAATAACTAAATAACTAAATAACTAAATAACTAAATAACTAAATAACTAAATAACTAAATAACTAAATAACTAAATAACTAAATAACTAAATAACTAAATAACTAAATAACTAAATAACTAAATAACTAAATAACTAAATAACTAAATAACTAAATAACTAAATAACTAAATAACTAAATAACTAAATAACTAAATAACTAAATAACTAAATAACTAAATAACTAAATAACTAAATAACTAAATAACTAAATAACTAAATAACTAAATAACTAAATAACTAAATAACTAAATAACTAAATAACTAAATAACTAAATAACTAAATAACTAAATAACTAAATAACTAAATAACTAAATAACTAAATAACTAAATAACTAAATAACTAAATAACTAAATAACTAAATAACTAAATAACTAAATAACTAAATAACTAAATAACTAAATAACTAAATAACTAAATAACTAAATAACTAAATAACTAAATAACTAAATAACTAAATAACTAAATAACTAAATAACTAAATAACTAAATAACTAAATAACTAAATAACTAAATAACTAAATAACTAAATAACTAAATAACTAAATAACTAAATAACTAAATAACTAAATAACTAAATAACTAAATAACTAAATAACTAAATAACTAAATAACTAAATAACTAAATAACTAAATAACTAAATAACTAAATAACTAAATAACTAAATAACTAAATAACTAAATAACTAAATAACTAAATAACTAAATAACTAAATAACTAAATAACTAAATAACTAAATAACTAAATAACTAAATAACTAAATAACTAAATAACTAAATAACTAAATAACTAAATAACTAAATAACTAAATAACTAAATAACTAAATAACTAAATAACTAAATAACTAAATAACTAAATAACTAAATAACTAAATAACTAAATAACTAAATAACTAAATAACTAAATAACTAAATAACTAAATAACTAAATAACTAAATAACTAAATAACTAAATAACTAAATAACTAAATAACTAAATAACTAAATAACTAAATAACTAAAATAACTAAATAACTAAATAACTAAATAACTAAATAACTAAATAACTAAATAACTAAATAACTAAATAACTAAATAACTAAATAACTAAATAACTAAATAACTAAATAACTAAATAACTAAATAACTAAATAACTAAATAACTAAATAACTAAATAACTAAATAACTAAATAACTAAATAACTAAATAACTAAATAACTAAATAACTAAATAACTAAATAACTAAATAACTAAATAACTAAATAACTAAATAACTAAATAACTAAATAACTAAATAACTAAATAACTAAATAACTAAATAACTAAATAACTAAATAACTAAATAACTAAATAACTAAATAACTAAATAACTAAATAACTAAATAACTAAATAACTAAATAACTAAATAACTAAATAACTAAATAACTAAATAACTAAATAACTAAATAACTAAATAACTAAATAACTAAATAACTAAATAACTAAATAACTAAATAACTAAATAACTAAATAACTAAATAACTAAATAACTAAATAACTAAATAACTAAATAACTAAATAACTAAATAACTAAATAACTAAATAACTAAATAACTAAATAACTAAATAACTAAATAACTAAATAACTAAATAACTAAATAACTAAATAACTAAATAACTAAATAACTAAATAACTAAATAACTAAATAACTAAATAACTAAATAACTAAATAACTAAATAACTAAATAACTAAATAACTAAATAACTAAATAACTAAATAACTAAATAACTAAATAACTAAATAACTAAATAACTAAATAACTAAATAACTAAATAACTAAATAACTAAATAACTAAATAACTAAATAACTAAATAACTAAATAACTAAATAACTAAATAACTAAATAACTAAATAACTAAATAACTAAATAACTAAATAACTAAATAACTAAATAACTAAATAACTAAATAACTAAATAACTAAATAACTAAATAACTAAATAACTAAATAACTAAATAACTAAATAACTAAATAACTAAATAACTAAATAACTAAATAACTAAATAACTAAATAACTAAATAACTAAATAACTAAATAACTAAATAACTAAATAACTAAATAACTAAATAACTAAATAACTAAATAACTAAATAACTAAATAACTAAATAACTAAATAACTAAATAACTAAATAACTAAATAACTAAATAACTAAATAACTAAATAACTAAATAACTAAATAACTAAATAACTAAATAACTAAATAACTAAATAACTAAATAACTAAATAACTAAATAACTAAATAACTAAATAACTAAATAACTAAATAACTAAATAACTAAATAACTAAATAACTAAATAACTAAATAACTAAATAACTAAATAACTAAATAACTAAATAACTAAATAACTAAATAACTAAATAACTAAATAACTAAATAACTAAATAACTAAATAACTAAATAACTAAATAACTAAATAACTAAATAACTAAATAACTAAATAACTAAATAACTAAATAACTAAATAACTAAATAACTAAATAACTAAATAACTAAATAACTAAATAACTAAATAACTAAATAACTAAATAACTAAATAACTAAATAACTAAATAACTAAATAACTAAATAACTAAATAACTAAATAACTAAATAACTAAATAACTAAATAACTAAATAACTCTAAATAACTAAATAACTAAATAACTAAATAACTAAATAACTAAATAACTAAATAACTAAATAACTAAATAACTAAATAACTAAATAACTAAATAACTAAATAACTAAATAACTAAATAACTAAATAACTAAATAACTAAATAACTAAATAACTAAATAACTAAATAACTAAATAACTAAATAACTAAATAACTAAATAACTAAATAACTAAATAACTAAATAACTAAATAACTAAATAACTAAATAACTAAATAACTAAATAACTAAATAACTAAATAACTAAATAACTAAATAACTAAATAACTAAATAACTAAATAACTAAATAACTAAATAACTAAATAACTAAATAACTAAATAACTAAATAACTAAATAACTAAATAACTAAATAACTAAATAACTAAATAACTAAATAACTAAATAACTAAATAACTAAATAACTAAATAACTAAATAACTAAATAACTAAATAACTAAATAACTAAATAACTAAATAACTAAATAACTAAATAACTAAATAACTAAATAACTAAATAACTAAATAACTAAATAACTAAATAACTAAATAACTAAATAACTAAATAACTAAATAACTAAATAACTAAATAACTAAATAACTAAATAACTAAATAACTAAATAACTAAATAACTAAATAACTAAATAACTAAATAACTAAATAACTAAATAACTAAATAACTAAATAACTAAATAACTAAATAACTAAATAACTAAATAACTAAATAACTAAATAACTAAATAACTAAATAACTAAATAACTAAATAACTAAATAACTAAATAACTAAATAACTAAATAACTAAATAACTAAATAACTAAATAACTAAATAACTAAATAACTAAATAACTAAATAACTAAATAACTAAATAACTAAATAACTAAATAACTAAATAACTAAATAACTAAATAACTAAATAACTAAATAACTAAATAACTAAATAACTAAATAACTAAATAACTAAATAACTAAATAACTAAATAACTAAATAACTAAATAACTAAATAACTAAATAACTAAATAACTAAATAACTAAATAACTAAATAACTAAATAACTAAATAACTAAATAACTAAATAACTAAATAACTAAATAACTAAATAACTAAATAACTAAATAACTAAATAACTAAATAACTAAATAACTAAATAACTAAATAACTAAATAACTAAATAACTAAATAACTAAATAACTAAATAACTAAATAACTAAATAACTAAATAACTAAATAACTAAATAACTAAATAACTAAATAACTAAATAACTAAATAACTAAATAACTAAATAACTAAATAACTAAATAACTAAATAACTAAATAACTAAATAACTAAATAACTAAATAACTAAATAACTAAATAACTAAATAACTAAATAACTAAATAACTAAATAACTAAATAACTAAATAACTAAATAACTAAATAACTAAATAACTAAATAACTAAATAACTAAATAACTAAATAACTAAATAACTAAATAACTAAATAACTAAATAACTAAATAACTAAATAACTAAATAACTAAATAACTAAATAACTAAATAACTAAATAACTAAATAACTAAATAACTAAATAACTAAATAACTAAATAACTAAATAACTAAATAACTAAATAACTAAATAACTAAATAACTAAATAACTAAATAACTAAATAACTAAATAACTAAATAACTAAATAACTAAATAACTAAATAACTAAATAACTAAATAACTAAATAACTAAATAACTAAATAACTAAATAACTAAATAACTAAATAACTAAATAACTAAATAACTAAATAACTAAATAACTAAATAACTAAATAACTAAATAACTAAATAACTAAATAACTAAATAACTAAATAACTAAATAACTAAATAACTAAATAACTAAATAACTAAATAACTAAATAACTAAATAACTAAATAACTAAATAACTAAATAACTAAATAACTAAATAACTAAATAACTAAATAACTAAATAACTAAATAACTAAATAACTAAATAACTAAATAACTAAATAACTAAATAACTAAATAACTAAATAACTAAATAACTAAATAACTAAATAACTAAATAACTAAATAACTAAATAACTAAATAACTAAATAACTAAATAACTAAATAACTAAATAACTAAATAACTAAATAACTAAATAACTAAATAACTAAATAACTAAATAACTAAATAACTAAATAACTAAATAACTAAATAACTAAATAACTAAATAACTAAATAACTAAATAACTAAATAACTAAATAACTAAATAACTAAATAACTAAATAACTAAATAACTAAATAACTAAATAACTAAATAACTAAATAACTAAATAACTAAATAACTAAATAACTAAATAACTAAATAACTAAATAACTAAATAACTAAATAACTAAATAACTAAATAACTAAATAACTAAATAACTAAATAACTAAATAACTAAATAACTAAATAACTAAATAACTAAATAACTAAATAACTAAATAACTAAATAACTAAATAACTAAATAACTAAATAACTAAATAACTAAATAACTAAATAACTAAATAACTAAATAACTAAATAACTAAATAACTAAATAACTAAATAACTAAATAACTAAATAACTAAATAACTAAATAACTAAATAACTAAATAACTAAATAACTAAATAACTAAATAACTAAATAACTAAATAACTAAATAACTAAATAACTAAATAACTAAATAACTAAATAACTAAATAACTAAATAACTAAATAACTAAATAACTAAATAACTAAATAACTAAATAACTAAATAACTAAATAACTAAATAACTAAATAACTAAATAACTAAATAACTAAATAACTAAATAACTAAATAACTAAATAACTAAATAACTAAATAACTAAATAACTAAATAACTAAATAACTAAATAACTAAATAACTAAATAACTAAATAACTAAATAACTAAATAACTAAATAACTAAATAACTAAATAACTAAATAACTAAATAACTAAATAACTAAATAACTAAATAACTAAATAACTAAATAACTAAATAACTAAATAACTAAATAACTAAATAACTAAATAACTAAATAACTAAATAACTAAATAACTAAATAACTAAATAACTAAATAACTAAATAACTAAATAACTAAATAACTAAATAACTAAATAACTAAATAACTAAATAACTAAATAACTAAATAACTAAATAACTAAATAACTAAATAACTAAATAACTAAATAACTAAATAACTAAATAACTAAATAACTAAATAACTAAATAACTAAATAACTAAATAACTAAATAACTAAATAACTAAATAACTAAATAACTAAATAACTAAATAACTAAATAACTAAATAACTAAATAACTAAATAACTAAATAACTAAATAACTAAATAACTAAATAACTAAATAACTAAATAACTAAATAACTAAATAACTAAATAACTAAATAACTAAATAACTAAATAACTAAATAACTAAATAACTAAATAACTAAATAACTAAATAACTAAATAACTAAATAACTAAATAACTAAATAACTAAATAACTAAATAACTAAATAACTAAATAACTAAATAACTAAATAACTAAATAACTAAATAACTAAATAACTAAATAACTAAATAACTAAATAACTAAATAACTAAATAACTAAATAACTAAATAACTAAATAACTAAATAACTAAATAACTAAATAACTAAATAACTAAATAACTAAATAACTAAATAACTAAATAACTAAATAACTAAATAACTAAATAACTAAATAACTAAATAACTAAATAACTAAATAACTAAATAACTAAATAACTAAATAACTAAATAACTAAATAACTAAATAACTAAATAACTAAATAACTAAATAACTAAATAACTAAATAACTAAATAACTAAATAACTAAATAACTAAATAACTAAATAACTAAATAACTAAATAACTAAATAACTAAATAACTAAATAACTAAATAACTAAATAACTAAATAACTAAATAACTAAATAACTAAATAACTAAATAACTAAATAACTAAATAACTAAATAACTAAATAACTAAATAACTAAATAACTAAATAACTAAATAACTAAATAACTAAATAACTAAATAACTAAATAACTAAATAACTAAATAACTAAATAACTAAATAACTAAATAACTAAATAACTAAATAACTAAATAACTAAATAACTAAATAACTAAATAACTAAATAACTAAATAACTAAATAACTAAATAACTAAATAACTAAATAACTAAATAACTAAATAACTAAATAACTAAATAACTAAATAACTAAATAACTAAATAACTAAATAACTAAATAACTAAATAACTAAATAACTAAATAACTAAATAACTAAATAACTAAATAACTAAATAAATAAATAACTAAATAACTAAATAACTAAATAACTAAATAACTAAATAACTAAATAACTAAATAACTAAATAACTAAATAACTAAATAACTAAATAACTAAATAACTAAATAACTAAATAACTAAATAACTAAATAACTAAATAACTAAATAACTAAATAACTAAATAACTAAATAACTAAATAACTAAATAACTAAATAACTAAATAACTAAATAACTAAATAACTAAATAACTAAATAACTAAATAACTAAATAACTAAATAACTAAATAACTAAATAACTAAATAACTAAATAACTAAATAACTAAATAACTAAATAACTAAATAACTAAATAACTAAATAACTAAATAACTAAATAACTAAATAACTAAATAACTAAATAACTAAATAACTAAATAACTAAATAACTAAATAACTAAATAACTAAATAACTAAATAACTAAATAACTAAATAACTAAATAACTAAATAACTAAATAACTAAATAACTAAATAACTAAATAACTAAATAACTAAATAACTAAATAACTAAATAACTAAATAACTAAATAACTAAATAACTAAATAACTAAATAACTAAATAACTAAATAACTAAATAACTAAATAACTAAATAACTAAATAACTAAATAACTAAATAACTAAATAACTAAATAACTAAATAACTAAATAACTAAATAACTAAATAACTAAATAACTAAATAACTAAATAACTAAATAACTAAATAACTAAATAACTAAATAACTAAATAACTAAATAACTAAATAACTAAATAACTAAATAACTAAATAACTAAATAACTAAATAACTAAATAACTAAATAACTAAATAACTAAATAACTAAATAACTAAATAACTAAATAACTAAATAACTAAATAACTAAATAACTAAATAACTAAATAACTAAATAACTAAATAACTAAATAACTAAATAACTAAATAACTAAATAACTAAATAACTAAATAACTAAATAACTAAATAACTAAATAACTAAATAACTAAATAACTAAATAACTAAATAACTAAATAACTAAATAACTAAATAACTAAATAACTAAATAACTAAATAACTAAATAACTAAATAACTAAATAACTAAATAACTAAATAACTAAATAACTAAATAACTAAATAACTAAATAACTAAATAACTAAATAACTAAATAACTAAATAACTAAATAACTAAATAACTAAATAACTAAATAACTAAATAACTAAATAACTAAATAACTAAATAACTAAATAACTAAATAACTAAATAACTAAATAACTAAATAACTAAATAACTAAATAACTAAATAACTAAATAACTAAATAACTAAATAACTAAATAACTAAATAACTAAATAACTAAATAACTAAATAACTAAATAACTAAATAACTAAATAACTAAATAACTAAATAACTAAATAACTAAATAACTAAATAACTAAATAACTAAATAACTAAATAACTAAATAACTAAATAACTAAATAACTAAATAACTAAATAACTAAATAACTAAATAACTAAATAACTAAATAACTAAATAACTAAATAACTAAATAACTAAATAACTAAATAACTAAATAACTAAATAACTAAATAACTAAATAACTAAATAACTAAATAACTAAATAACTAAATAACTAAATAACTAAATAACTAAATAACTAAATAACTAAATAACTAAATAACTAAATAACTAAATAACTAAATAACTAAATAACTAAATAACTAAATAACTAAATAACTAAATAACTAAATAACTAAATAACTAAATAACTAAATAACTAAATAACTAAATAACTAAATAACTAAATAACTAAATAACTAAATAACTAAATAACTAAATAACTAAATAACTAAATAACTAAATAACTAAATAACTAAATAACTAAATAACTAAATAACTAAATAACTAAATAACTAAATAACTAAATAACTAAATAACTAAATAACTAAATAACTAAATAACTAAATAACTAAATAACTAAATAACTAAATAACTAAATAACTAAATAACTAAATAACTAAATAACTAAATAACTAAATAACTAAATAACTAAATAACTAAATAACTAAATAACTAAATAACTAAATAACTAAATAACTAAATAACTAAATAACTAAATAACTAAATAACTAAATAACTAAATAACTAAATAACTAAATAACTAAATAACTAAATAACTAAATAACTAAATAACTAAATAACTAAATAACTAAATAACTAAATAACTAAATAACTAAATAACTAAATAACTAAATAACTAAATAACTAAATAACTAAATAACTAAATAACTAAATAACTAAATAACTAAATAACTAAATAACTAAATAACTAAATAACTAAATAACTAAATAACTAAATAACTAAATAACTAAATAACTAAATAACTAAATAACTAAATAACTAAATAACTAAATAACTAAATAACTAAATAACTAAATAACTAAATAACTAAATAACTAAATAACTAAATAACTAAATAACTAAATAACTAAATAACTAAATAACTAAATAACTAAATAACTAAATAACTAAATAACTAAATAACTAAATAACTAAATAACTAAATAACTAAATAACTAAATAACTAAATAACTAAATAACTAAATAACTAAATAACTAAATAACTAAATAACTAAATAACTAAATAACTAAATAACTAAATAACTAAATAACTAAATAACTAAATAACTAAATAACTAAATAACTAAATAACTAAATAACTAAATAACTAAATAACTAAATAACTAAATAACTAAATAACTAAATAACTAAATAACTAAATAACTAAATAACTAAATAACTAAATAACTAAATAACTAAATAACTAAATAACTAAATAACTAAATAACTAAATAACTAAATAACTAAATAACTAAATAACTAAATAACTAAATAACTAAATAACTAAATAACTAAATAACTAAATAACTAAATAACTAAATAACTAAATAACTAAATAACTAAATAACTAAATAACTAAATAACTAAATAACTAAATAACTAAATAACTAAATAACTAAATAACTAAATAACTAAATAACTAAATAACTAAATAACTAAATAACTAAATAACTAAATAACTAAATAACTAAATAACTAAATAACTAAATAACTAAATAACTAAATAACTAAATAACTAAATAACTAAATAACTAAATAACTAAATAACTAAATAACTAAATAACTAAATAACTAAATAACTAAATAACTAAATAACTAAATAACTAAATAACTAAATAACTAAATAACTAAATAACTAAATAACTAAATAACTAAATAACTAAATAACTAAATAACTAAATAACTAAATAACTAAATAACTAAATAACTAAATAACTAAATAACTAAATAACTAAATAACTAAATAACTAAATAACTAAATAACTAAATAACTAAATAACTAAATAACTAAATAACTAAATAACTAAATAACTAAATAACTAAATAACTAAATAACTAAATAACTAAATAACTAAATAACTAAATAACTAAATAACTAAATAACTAAATAACTAAATAACTAAATAACTAAATAACTAAATAACTAAATAACTAAATAACTAAATAACTAAATAACTAAATAACTAAATAACTAAATAACTAAATAACTAAATAACTAAATAACTAAATAACTAAATAACTAAATAACTAAATAACTAAATAACTAAATAACTAAATAACTAAATAACTAAATAACTAAATAACTAAATAACTAAATAACTAAATAACTAAATAACTAAATAACTAAATAACTAAATAACTAAATAACTAAATAACTAAATAACTAAATAACTAAATAACTAAATAACTAAATAACTAAATAACTAAATAACTAAATAACTAAATAACTAAATAACTAAATAACTAAATAACTAAATAACTAAATAACTAAATAACTAAATAACTAAATAACTAAATAACTAAATAACTAAATAACTAAATAACTAAATAACTAAATAACTAAATAACTAAATAACTAAATAACTAAATAACTAAATAACTAAATAACTAAATAACTAAATAACTAAATAACTAAATAACTAAATAACTAAATAACTAAATAACTAAATAACTAAATAACTAAATAACTAAATAACTAAATAACTAAATAACTAAATAACTAAATAACTAAATAACTAAATAACTAAATAACTAAATAACTAAATAACTAAATAACTAAATAACTAAATAACTAAATAACTAAATAACTCAATAACTAAATAACTAAATAACTAAATAACTAAATAACTAAATAACTAAATAACTAAATAACTAAATAACTAAATAACTAAATAACTAAATAACTAAATAACTAAATAACTAAATAACTAAATAACTAAATAACTAAATAACTAAATAACTAAATAACTAAATAACTAAATAACTAAATAACTAAATAACTAAATAACTAAATAACTAAATAACTAAATAACTAAATAACTAAATAACTAAATAACTAAATAACTAAATAACTAAATAACTAAATAACTAAATAACTAAATAACTAAATAACTAAATAACTAAATAACTAAATAACTAAATAACTAAATAACTAAATAACTAAATAACTAAATAACTAAATAACTAAATAACTAAATAACTAAATAACTAAATAACTAAATAACTAAATAACTAAATAACTAAATAACTAAATAACTAAATAACTAAATAACTAAATAACTAAATAACTAAATAACTAAATAACTAAATAACTAAATAACTAAATAACTAAATAACTAAATAACTAAATAACTAAATAACTAAATAACTAAATAACTAAATAACTAAATAACTAAATAACTAAATAACTAAATAACTAAATAACTAAATAACTAAATAACTAAATAACTAAATAACTAAATAACTAAATAACTAAATAACTAAATAACTAAATAACTAAATAACTAAATAACTAAATAACTAAATAACTAAATAACTAAATAACTAAATAACTAAATAACTAAATAACTAAATAACTAAATAACTAAATAACTAAATAACTAAATAACTAAATAACTAAATAACTAAATAACTAAATAACTAAATAACTAAATAACTAAATAACTAAATAACTAAATAACTAAATAACTAAATAACTAAATAACTAAATAACTAAATAACTAAATAACTAAATAACTAAATAACTAAATAACTAAATAACTAAATAACTAAATAACTAAATAACTAAATAACTAAATAACTAAATAACTAAATAACTAAATAACTAAATAACTAAATAACTAAATAACTAAATAACTAAATAACTAAATAACTAAATAACTAAATAACTAAATAACTAAATAACTAAATAACTAAATAACTAAATAACTAAATAACTAAATAACTAAATAACTAAATAACTAAATAACTAAATAACTAAATAACTAAATAACTAAATAACTAAATAACTAAATAACTAAATAACTAAATAACTAAATAACTAAATAACTAAATAACTAAATAACTAAATAACTAAATAACTAAATAACTAAATAACTAAATAACTAAATAACTAAATAACTAAATAACTAAATAACTAAATAACTAAATAACTAAATAACTAAATAACTAAATAACTAAATAACTAAATAACTAAATAACTAAATAACTAAATAACTAAATAACTAAATAACTAAATAACTAAATAACTAAATAACTAAATAACTAAATAACTAAATAACTAAATAACTAAATAACTAAATAACTAAATAACTAAATAACTAAATAACTAAATAACTAAATAACTAAATAACTAAATAACTAAATAACTAAATAACTAAATAACTAAATAACTAAATAACTAAATAACTAAATAACTAAATAACTAAATAACTAAATAACTAAATAACTAAATAACTAAATAACTAAATAACTAAATAACTAAATAACTAAATAACTAAATAACTAAATAACTAAATAACTAAATAACTAAATAACTAAATAACTAAATAACTAAATAACTAAATAACTAAATAACTAAATAACTAAATAACTAAATAACTAAATAACTAAATAACTAAATAACTAAATAACTAAATAACTAAATAACTAAATAACTAAATAACTAAATAACTAAATAACTAAATAACTAAATAACTAAATAACTAAATAACTAAATAACTAAATAACTAAATAACTAAATAACTAAATAACTAAATAACTAAATAACTAAATAACTAAATAACTAAATAACTAAATAACTAAATAACTAAATAACTAAATAACTAAATAACTAAATAACTAAATAACTAAATAACTAAATAACTAAATAACTAAATAACTAAATAACTAAATAACTAAATAACTAAATAACTAAATAACTAAATAACTAAATAACTAAATAACTAAATAACTAAATAACTAAATAACTAAATAACTAAATAACTAAATAACTAAATAACTAAATAACTAAATAACTAAATAACTAAATAACTAAATAACTAAATAACTAAATAACTAAATAACTAAATAACTAAATAACTAAATAACTAAATAACTAAATAACTAAATAACTAAATAACTAAATAACTAAATAACTAAATAACTAAATAACTAAATAACTAAATAACTAAATAACTAAATAACTAAATAACTAAATAACTAAATAACTAAATAACTAAATAACTAAATAACTAAATAACTAAATAACTAAATAACTAAATAACTAAATAACTAAATAACTAAATAACTAAATAACTAAATAACTAAATAACTAAATAACTAAATAACTAAATAACTAAATAACTAAATAACTAAATAACTAAATAACTAAATAACTAAATAACTAAATAACTAAATAACTAAATAACTAAATAACTAAATAACTAAATAACTAAATAACTAAATAACTAAATAACTAAATAACTAAATAACTAAATAACTAAATAACTAAATAACTAAATAACTAAATAACTAAATAACTAAATAACTAAATAACTAAATAACTAAATAACTAAATAACTAAATAACTAAATAACTAAATAACTAAATAACTAAATAACTAAATAACTAAATAACTAAATAACTAAATAACTAAATAACTAAATAACTAAATAACTAAATAACTAAATAACTAAATAACTAAATAACTAAATAACTAAATAACTAAATAACTAAATAACTAAATAACTAAATAACTAAATAACTAAATAACTAAATAACTAAATAACTAAATAACTAAATAACTAAATAACTAAATAACTAAATAACTAAATAACTAAATAACTAAATAACTAAATAACTAAATAACTAAATAACTAAATAACTAAATAACTAAATAACTAAATAACTAAATAACTAAATAACTAAATAACTAAATAACTAAATAACTAAATAACTAAATAACTAAATAACTAAATAACTAAATAACTAAATAACTAAATAACTAAATAACTAAATAACTAAATAACTAAATAACTAAATAACTAAATAACTAAATAACTAAATAACTAAATAACTAAATAACTAAATAACTAAATAACTAAATAACTAAATAACTAAATAACTAAATAACTAAATAACTAAATAACTAAATAACTAAATAACTAAATAACTAAATAACTAAATAACTAAATAACTAAATAACTAAATAACTAAATAACTAAATAACTAAATAACTAAATAACTAAATAACTAAATAACTAAATAACTAAATAACTAAATAACTAAATAACTAAATAACTAAATAACTAAATAACTAAATAACTAAATAACTAAATAACTAAATAACTAAATAACTAAATAACTAAATAACTAAATAACTAAATAACTAAATAACTAAATAACTAAATAACTAAATAACTAAATAACTAAATAACTAAATAACTAAATAACTAAATAACTAAATAACTAAATAACTAAATAACTAAATAACTAAATAACTAAATAACTAAATAACTAAATAACTAAATAACTAAATAACTAAATAACTAAATAACTAAATAACTAAATAACTAAATAACTAAATAACTAAATAACTAAATAACTAAATAACTAAATAACTAAATAACTAAATAACTAAATAACTAAATAACTAAATAACTAAATAACTAAATAACTAAATAACTAAATAACTAAATAACTAAATAACTAAATAACTAAATAACTAAATAACTAAATAACTAAATAACTAAATAACTAAATAACTAAATAACTAAATAACTAAATAACTAAATAACTAAATAACTAAATAACTAAATAACTAAATAACTAAATAACTAAATAACTAAATAACTAAATAACTAAATAACTAAATAACTAAATAACTAAATAACTAAATAACTAAATAACTAAATAACTAAATAACTAAATAACTAAATAACTAAATAACTAAATAACTAAATAACTAAATAACTAAATAACTAAATAACTAAATAACTAAATAACTAAATAACTAAATAACTAAATAACTAAATAACTAAATAACTAAATAACTAAATAACTAAATAACTAAATAACTAAATAACTAAATAACTAAATAACTAAATAACTAAATAACTAAATAACTAAATAACTAAATAACTAAATAACTAAATAACTAAATAACTAAATAACTAAATAACTAAATAACTAAATAACTAAATAACTAAATAACTAAATAACTAAATAACTAAATAACTAAATAACTAAATAACTAAATAACTAAATAACTAAATAACTAAATAACTAAATAACTAAATAACTAAATAACTAAATAACTAAATAACTAAATAACTAAATAACTAAATAACTAAATAACTAAATAACTAAATAACTAAATAACTAAATAACTAAATAACTAAATAACTAAATAACTAAATAACTAAATAACTAAATAACTAAATAACTAAATAACTAAATAACTAAATAACTAAATAACTAAATAACTAAATAACTAAATAACTAAATAACTAAATAACTAAATAACTAAATAACTAAATAACTAAATAACTAAATAACTAAATAACTAAATAACTAAATAACTAAATAACTAAATAACTAAATAACTAAATAACTAAATAACTAAATAACTAAATAACTAAATAACTAAATAACTAAATAACTAAATAACTAAATAACTAAATAACTAAATAACTAAATAACTAAATAACTAAATAACTAAATAACTAAATAACTAAATAACTAAATAACTAAATAACTAAATAACTAAATAACTAAATAACTAAATAACTAAATAACTAAATAACTAAATAACTAAATAACTAAATAACTAAATAACTAAATAACTAAATAACTAAATAACTAAATAACTAAATAACTAAATAACTAAATAACTAAATAACTAAATAACTAAATAACTAAATAACTAAATAACTAAATAACTAAATAACTAAATAACTAAATAACTAAATAACTAAATAACTAAATAACTAAATAACTAAATAACTAAATAACTAAATAACTAAATAACTAAATAACTAAATAACTAAATAACTAAATAACTAAATAACTAAATAACTAAATAACTAAATAACTAAATAACTAAATAACTAAATAACTAAATAACTAAATAACTAAATAACTAAATAACTAAATAACTAAATAACTAAATAACTAAATAACTAAATAACTAAATAACTAAATAACTAAATAACTAAATAACTAAATAACTAAATAACTAAATAACTAAATAACTAAATAACTAAATAACTAAATAACTAAATAACTAAATAACTAAATAACTAAATAACTAAATAACTAAATAACTAAATAACTAAATAACTAAATAACTAAATAACTAAATAACTAAATAACTAAATAACTAAATAACTAAATAACTAAATAACTAAATAACTAAATAACTAAATAACTAAATAACTAAATAACTAAATAACTAAATAACTAAATAACTAAATAACTAAATAACTAAATAACTAAATAACTAAATAACTAAATAACTAAATAACTAAATAACTAAATAACTAAATAACTAAATAACTAAATAACTAAATAACTAAATAACTAAATAACTAAATAACTAAATAACTAAATAACTAAATAACTAAATAACTAAATAACTAAATAACTAAATAACTAAATAACTAAATAACTAAATAACTAAATAACTAAATAACTAAATAACTAAATAACTAAATAACTAAATAACTAAATAACTAAATAACTAAATAACTAAATAACTAAATAACTAAATAACTAAATAACTAAATAACTAAATAACTAAATAACTAAATAACTAAATAACTAAATAACTAAATAACTAAATAACTAAATAACTAAATAACTAAATAACTAAATAACTAAATAACTAAATAACTAAATAACTAAATAACTAAATAACTAAATAACTAAATAACTAAATAACTAAATAACTAAATAACTAAATAACTAAATAACTAAATAACTAAATAACTAAATAACTAAATAACTAAATAACTAAATAACTAAATAACTAAATAACTAAATAACTAAATAACTAAATAACTAAATAACTAAATAACTAAATAACTAAATAACTAAATAACTAAATAACTAAATAACTAAATAACTAAATAACTAAATAACTAAATAACTAAATAACTAAATAACTAAATAACTAAATAACTAAATAACTAAATAACTAAATAACTAAATAACTAAATAACTAAATAACTAAATAACTAAATAACTAAATAACTAAATAACTAAATAACTAAATAACTAAATAACTAAATAACTAAATAACTAAATAACTAAATAACTAAATAACTAAATAACTAAATAACTAAATAACTAAATAACTAAATAACTAAATAACTAAATAACTAAATAACTAAATAACTAAATAACTAAATAACTAAATAACTAAATAACTAAATAACTAAATAACTAAATAACTAAATAACTAAATAACTAAATAACTAAATAACTAAATAACTAAATAACTAAATAACTAAATAACTAAATAACTAAATAACTAAATAACTAAATAACTAAATAACTAAATAACTAAATAACTAAATAACTAAATAACTAAATAACTAAATAACTAAATAACTAAATAACTAAATAACTAAATAACTAAATAACTAAATAACTAAATAACTAAATAACTAAATAACTAAATAACTAAATAACTAAATAACTAAATAACTAAATAACTAAATAACTAAATAACTAAATAACTAAATAACTAAATAACTAAATAACTAAATAACTAAATAACTAAATAACTAAATAACTAAATAACTAAATAACTAAATAACTAAATAACTAAATAACTAAATAACTAAATAACTAAATAACTAAATAACTAAATAACTAAATAACTAAATAACTAAATAACTAAATAACTAAATAACTAAATAACTAAATAACTAAATAACTAAATAACTAAATAACTAAATAACTAAATAACTAAATAACTAAATAACTAAATAACTAAATAACTAAATAACTAAATAACTAAATAACTAAATAACTAAATAACTAAATAACTAAATAACTAAATAACTAAATAACTAAATAACTAAATAACTAAATAACTAAATAACTAAATAACTAAATAACTAAATAACTAAATAACTAAATAACTAAATAACTAAATAACTAAATAACTAAATAACTAAATAACTAAATAACTAAATAACTAAATAACTAAATAACTAAATAACTAAATAACTAAATAACTAAATAACTAAATAACTAAATAACTAAATAACTAAATAACTAAATAACTAAATAACTAAATAACTAAATAACTAAATAACTAAATAACTAAATAACTAAATAACTAAATAACTAAATAACTAAATAACTAAATAACTAAATAACTAAATAACTAAATAACTAAATAACTAAATAACTAAATAACTAAATAACTAAATAACTAAATAACTAAATAACTAAATAACTAAATAACTAAATAACTAAATAACTAAATAACTAAATAACTAAATAACTAAATAACTAAATAACTAAATAACTAAATAACTAAATAACTAAATAACTAAATAACTAAATAACTAAATAACTAAATAACTAAATAACTAAATAACTAAAAATAACTAAATAACTAAATAACTAAATAACTAAATAACTAAATAACTAAATAACTAAATAACTAAATAACTAAATAACTAAATAACTAAATAACTAAATAACTAAATAACTAAATAACTAAATAACTAAATAACTAAATAACTAAATAACTAAATAACTAAATAACTAAATAACTAAATAACTAAATAACTAAATAACTAAATAACTAAATAACTAAATAACTAAATAACTAAATAACTAAATAACTAAATAACTAAATAACTAAATAACTAAATAACTAAATAACTAAATAACTAAATAACTAAATAACTAAATAACTAAATAACTAAATAACTAAATAACTAAATAACTAAATAACTAAATAACTAAATAACTAAATAACTAAATAACTAAATAACTAAATAACTAAATAACTAAATAACTAAATAACTAAATAACTAAATAACTAAATAACTAAATAACTAAATAACTAAATAACTAAATAACTAAATAACTAAATAACTAAATAACTAAATAACTAAATAACTAAATAACTAAATAACTAAATAACTAAATAACTAAATAACTAAATAACTAAATAACTAAATAACTAAATAACTAAATAACTAAATAACTAAATAACTAAATAACTAAATAACTAAATAACTAAATAACTAAATAACTAAATAACTAAATAACTAAATAACTAAATAACTAAATAACTAAATAACTAAATAACTAAATAACTAAATAACTAAATAACTAAATAACTAAATAACTAAATAACTAAATAACTAAATAACTAAATAACTAAATAACTAAATAACTAAATAACTAAATAACTAAATAACTAAATAACTAAATAACTAAATAACTAAATAACTAAATAACTAAATAACTAAATAACTAAATAACTAAATAACTAAATAACTAAATAACTAAATAACTAAATAACTAAATAACTAAATAACTAAATAACTAAATAACTAAATAACTAAATAACTAAATAACTAAATAACTAAATAACTAAATAACTAAATAACTAAATAACTAAATAACTAAATAACTAAATAACTAAATAACTAAATAACTAAATAACTAAATAACTAAATAACTAAATAACTAAATAACTAAATAACTAAATAACTAAATAACTAAATAACTAAATAACTAAATAACTAAATAACTAAATAACTAAATAACTAAATAACTAAATAACTAAATAACTAAATAACTAAATAACTAAATAACTAAATAACTAAATAACTAAATAACTAAATAACTAAATAACTAAATAACTAAATAACTAAATAACTAAATAACTAAATAACTAAATAACTAAATAACTAAATAACTAAATAACTAAATAACTAAATAACTAAATAACTAAATAACTAAATAACTAAATAACTAAATAACTAAATAACTAAATAACTAAATAACTAAATAACTAAATAACTAAATAACTAAATAACTAAATAACTAAATAACTAAATAACTAAATAACTAAATAACTAAATAACTAAATAACTAAATAACTAAATAACTAAATAACTAAATAACTAAATAACTAAATAACTAAATAACTAAATAACTAAATAACTAAATAACTAAATAACTAAATAACTAAATAACTAAATAACTAAATAACTAAATAACTAAATAACTAAATAACTAAATAACTAAATAACTAAATAACTAAATAACTAAATAACTAAATAACTAAATAACTAAATAACTAAATAACTAAATAACTAAATAACTAAATAACTAAATAACTAAATAACTAAATAACTAAATAACTAAATAACTAAATAACTAAATAACTAAATAACTAAATAACTAAATAACTAAATAACTAAATAACTAAATAACTAAATAACTAAATAACTAAATAACTAAATAACTAAATAACTAAATAACTAAATAACTAAATAACTAAATAACTAAATAACTAAATAACTAAATAACTAAATAACTAAATAACTAAATAACTAAATAACTAAATAACTAAATAACTAAATAACTAAATAACTAAATAACTAAATAACTAAATAACTAAATAACTAAATAACTAAATAACTAAATAACTAAATAACTAAATAACTAAATAACTAAATAACTAAATAACTAAATAACTAAATAACTAAATAACTAAATAACTAAATAACTAAATAACTAAATAACTAAATAACTAAATAACTAAATAACTAAATAACTAAATAACTAAATAACTAAATAACTAAATAACTAAATAACTAAATAACTAAATAACTAAATAACTAAATAACTAAATAACTAAATAACTAAATAACTAAATAACTAAATAACTAAATAACTAAATAACTAAATAACTAAATAACTAAATAACTAAATAACTAAATAACTAAATAACTAAATAACTAAATAACTAAATAACTAAATAACTAAATAACTAAATAACTAAATAACTAAATAACTAAATAACTAAATAACTAAATAACTAAATAACTAAATAACTAAATAACTAAATAACTAAATAACTAAATAACTAAATAACTAAATAACTAAATAACTAAATAACTAAATAACTAAATAACTAAATAACTAAATAACTAAATAACTAAATAACTAAATAACTAAATAACTAAATAACTAAATAACTAAATAACTAAATAACTAAATAACTAAATAACTAAATAACTAAATAACTAAATAACTAAATAACTAAATAACTAAATAACTAAATAACTAAATAACTAAATAACTAAATAACTAAATAACTAAATAACTAAATAACTAAATAACTAAATAACTAAATAACTAAATAACTAAATAACTAAATAACTAAATAACTAAATAACTAAATAACTAAATAACTAAATAACTAAATAACTAAATAACTAAATAACTAAATAACTAAATAACTAAATAACTAAATAACTAAATAACTAAATAACTAAATAACTAAATAACTAAATAACTAAATAACTAAATAACTAAATAACTAAATAACTAAATAACTAAATAACTAAATAACTAAATAACTAAATAACTAAATAACTAAATAACTAAATAACTAAATAACTAAATAACTAAATAACTAAATAACTAAATAACTAAATAACTAAATAACTAAATAACTAAATAACTAAATAACTAAATAACTAAATAACTAAATAACTAAATAACTAAATAACTAAATAACTAAATAACTAAATAACTAAATAACTAAATAACTAAATAACTAAATAACTAAATAACTAAATAACTAAATAACTAAATAACTAAATAACTAAATAACTAAATAACTAAATAACTAAATAACTAAATAACTAAATAACTAAATAACTAAATAACTAAATAACTAAATAACTAAATAACTAAATAACTAAATAACTAAATAACTAAATAACTAAATAACTAAATAACTAAATAACTAAATAACTAAATAACTAAATAACTAAATAACTAAATAACTAAATAACTAAATAACTAAATAACTAAATAACTAAATAACTAAATAACTAAATAACTAAATAACTAAATAACTAAATAACTAAATAACTAAATAACTAAATAACTAAATAACTAAATAACTAAATAACTAAATAACTAAATAACTAAATAACTAAATAACTAAATAACTAAATAACTAAATAACTAAATAACTAAATAACTAAATAACTAAATAACTAAATAACTAAATAACTAAATAACTAAATAACTAAATAACTAAATAACTAAATAACTAAATAACTAAATAACTAAATAACTAAATAACTAAATAACTAAATAACTAAATAACTAAATAACTAAATAACTAAATAACTAAATAACTAAATAACTAAATAACTAAATAACTAAATAACTAAATAACTAAATAACTAAATAACTAAATAACTAAATAACTAAATAACTAAATAACTAAATAACTAAATAACTAAATAACTAAATAACTAAATAACTAAATAACTAAATAACTAAATAACTAAATAACTAAATAACTAAATAACTAAATAACTAAATAACTAAATAACTAAATAACTAAATAACTAAATAACTAAATAACTAAATAACTAAATAACTAAATAACTAAATAACTAAATAACTAAATAACTAAATAACTAAATAACTAAATAACTAAATAACTAAATAACTAAATAACTAAATAACTAAATAACTAAATAACTAAATAACTAAATAACTAAATAACTAAATAACTAAATAACTAAATAACTAAATAACTAAATAACTAAATAACTAAATAACTAAATAACTAAATAACTAAATAACTAAATAACTAAATAACTAAATAACTAAATAACTAAATAACTAAATAACTAAATAACTAAATAACTAAATAACTAAATAACTAAATAACTAAATAACTAAATAACTAAATAACTAAATAACTAAATAACTAAATAACTAAATAACTAAATAACTAAATAACTAAATAACTAAATAACTAAATAACTAAATAACTAAATAACTAAATAACTAAATAACTAAATAACTAAATAACTAAATAACTAAATAACTAAATAACTAAATAACTAAATAACTAAATAACTAAATAACTAAATAACTAAATAACTAAATAACTAAATAACTAAATAACTAAATAACTAAATAACTAAATAACTAAATAACTAAATAACTAAATAACTAAATAACTAAATAACTAAATAACTAAATAACTAAATAACTAAATAACTAAATAACTAAATAACTAAATAACTAAATAACTAAATAACTAAATAACTAAATAACTAAATAACTAAATAACTAAATAACTAAATAACTAAATAACTAAATAACTAAATAACTAAATAACTAAATAACTAAATAACTAAATAACTAAATAACTAAATAACTAAATAACTAAATAACTAAATAACTAAATAACTAAATAACTAAATAACTAAATAACTAAATAACTAAATAACTAAATAACTAAATAACTAAATAACTAAATAACTAAATAACTAAATAACTAAATAACTAAATAACTAAATAACTAAATAACTAAATAACTAAATAACTAAATAACTAAATAACTAAATAACTAAATAACTAAATAACTAAATAACTAAATAACTAAATAACTAAATAACTAAATAACTAAATAACTAAATAACTAAATAACTAAATAACTAAATAACTAAATAACTAAATAACTAAATAACTAAATAACTAAATAACTAAATAACTAAATAACTAAATAACTAAATAACTAAATAACTAAATAACTAAATAACTAAATAACTAAATAACTAAATAACTAAATAACTAAATAACTAAATAACTAAATAACTAAATAACTAAATAACTAAATAACTAAATAACTAAATAACTAAATAACTAAATAACTAAATAACTAAATAACTAAATAACTAAATAACTAAATAACTAAATAACTAAATAACTAAATAACTAAATAACTAAATAACTAAATAACTAAATAACTAAATAACTAAATAACTAAATAACTAAATAACTAAATAACTAAATAACTAAATAACTAAATAACTAAATAACTAAATAACTAAATAACTAAATAACTAAATAACTAAATAACTAAATAACTAAATAACTAAATAACTAAATAACTAAATAACTAAATAACTAAATAACTAAATAACTAAATAACTAAATAACTAAATAACTAAATAACTAAATAACTAAATAACTAAATAACTAAATAACTAAATAACTAAATAACTAAATAACTAAATAACTAAATAACTAAATAACTAAATAACTAAATAACTAAATAACTAAATAACTAAATAACTAAATAACTAAATAACTAAATAACTAAATAACTAAATAACTAAATAACTAAATAACTAAATAACTAAATAACTAAATAACTAAATAACTAAATAACTAAATAACTAAATAACTAAATAACTAAATAACTAAATAACTAAATAACTAAATAACTAAATAACTAAATAACTAAATAACTAAATAACTAAATAACTAAATAACTAAATAACTAAATAACTAAATAACTAAATAACTAAATAACTAAATAACTAAATAACTAAATAACTAAATAACTAAATAACTAAATAACTAAATAACTAACTAAATAACTAAATAACTAAATAACTAAATAACTAAACACTAAATAACTAAAATAACTAAATAACTAAATAACTAAATAACTAAATAACAAAATAACTAAATAACTAAATAACTAAATAACTAAATAACTAAATAACTAAATAACTAAATAACTAAATAACTAAATAACTAAATAACTAAATAACTAACTAACTAAATAACTAAATAACTAAATAACTAAATAACTAAATAACTAAATAACTAAATAACTAAATAACTAATAACTAAATAACTAAATAACTTAAATAACTAAATAACCTAAATAACTAAATAACTAAATAACTAAATAACTAAATAACTAAATAACTAAATAACTAAATAACTAAATAACTAAATAACTAAATAACTAAATAACTAAATAACTAAATAACTAAATAACTAAATAACTAAATAACTAAATAACTAAATAACTAAATAACTAAATAACTAAATAACTAAATAACTAAATAACTAAATAACTAAATAACTAAATAACTAAATAACTAAATAACTAAATAACTAAATAACTAAATAACTAAATAAACTAAATAACTAAATAACTAAATAACTAAATAACTAAATAACTAAATAACTAAATAACTAAATAACTAAATAACTAAATAACTAAATAACTAAATAACTAAATAACTAAATAAACTAAATAACTAAATAACTAAATAACTAAATAACTAAATAACTAAATAACTAAATAACTAAATAACTAAATAACTAAATAACTAAATAACTAAATAACTAAATAACTAAATAACAAAATAACTAAATAACCTAAATAACTAAATACACTAAATAACTAAATAACTAAATAACTAAATAACTAAATAACTAAATAACTAAATAACTAAATAACTAAATAACTAAAAATAACTAAATAACTAAATAACTAAATAACTAAATAACTAAATAACTAAATAACTAAATAACTAAATAACTAAATAACTAAATAACTAAATAACTAAATAACTAAATAACTAAATAACTAAATAACTAAATAACTAAATAACTAAATAACTAAATAACTAAATAACTAAATAACTAAATAACTAAATAACTAAATAACTAAATAAATACTATATAACTAATAACTTAATAACGAAATTATCTAAATAACTAAATAACTAAATAACTAAATAACCTAAATAACTAAATAACTACAATACTAAATAAATATAATACTAGTAACTAAATAACTAAATAACTAAATAACTAAAAACTAAATAACTAAATAACTAAATAACTAAATTAACTAAATAACTAAATAACTAAATAACTAAACAACTAAATACTAAATAACTAAAATAACTAAATAACTTAAATAACTAAATAACTAAATAACTAAATAACTAAATAACTAAATAATAAATAACTAAATAACTAATACTAAAACTAAATAACTAAATAAACTAAATAACTAAATAACTAAATAACTAAATAACTACAAATAACTAAATAACTAAATAACTAAATGAACTAAATAACTAAATAACTAAATAACTAAATAACTAAATAACTAAATAACTAAATAACTAAATAACTAATAACTAAATAACTAAATAACTAAATACTAAATAACTAAATAACTAAATATCTAAATAACTAAATAACTAAATAACTAAATAACAAATAACTAAATAACTAAATAACTAAATAACTAAATAACTAAATAACTAATAACTAAATAACTAAATAACTAAATAACTAAATAACTAAATAACTAAATAACTAAATAACTAAATAACTAAATAACTAAATAACTAATAACTAATAACTAAATAACTAAATAACTAAATAACTAAATAACTAAATAACTAAATAACTAAATACTAAATAACTAATAACTAAATAACTAAATAACTAAATAACTAAATAACTAAATAACTAAATAACTAAATAACTAAATAACTAAATAACTAAATACTAAATAACTAAATAACTAAATAACTAAATAACTAAATAACTAAATAACTAAATAACTAAATAACTAAATAACTAAATAACTAAATAACTAAATAACTAAATAACTAAATACTAAACTAAATAACTAAATAACTAAATAACTAAATAACTAAATAACTAAATAACTAAATAACTAAATAACTAAATAACTAAATAACTAAATAACTAAATAACTAAATAACTAAATAACTAAATAACTAAATAACTAAATAACTAAATAACTAAATAACTAAATAACTAAATAACTAAATAACTAAATAACTAAATAACTAAATAACTAAATAACTATAAACTAAATAACTATAAACTAAATAACTAAATAACTAAATAACTAAATAACTAAATAACTAAATAACTAATTAACTAAATAACTAAATAACTAAATAACTAATAACTAATAACTAAATAACTAAATAACTAAATAACTAAATAACTAAATAACTAAATAACTAAATAACTAAATAACTAAATAACTAAATACTAAATAACTAAATAACTAAATAACTAAATAACTAAATAACTAAATAACTAAATAACTAAATAACTAAATACATACAATAACTAAATAACTAAATAACTAAATAACTAAATAACTAAATAAACTAAATAACTAAATAACTAAATAACTAAATAACTAAATAACTAAATAACTAAATAACTAAATAACTAAATAACTAAATAACTAATAACTAAATAACAAAATAACTAAATAACTAAATAACTAAATAACTAAATAACTAAATAACTAAATAACTAAATAACTAAATAACTAAATAACTAATAACTAAATAACTAAATAACTAAATAACTAAATAACTAAATAACTAATAACTAAATAACTAAATAACTAAATAACTAAATAACTAAATAACTAAATAAATAAATAACTAAATAACTAAATAACTAAATAACTAAAAACTATAACTAAATAACTAAATAACTAAATAACTAAATAACTAAATAACTAAATAACTAAATAACTAAATAACTAAATAACTAAATAACTAAATAACTAAATAACTAAATAACTAAATAACTAATACTAAATAACTAAATAACTAACATAACTAAATAACTAATATTAAATACTAAATAACTAAATAACTAAATAACTAAATAACTAAATAACTAAATAACTAAATAACTAAATAACTAAATAACTAAAACTAAATAACTAACTAAATAACTAAATAACTAAATAACTAAAATAACTAAATAACTAAATAACTAAATAACTAAATAACTAAATAACTAAATAACTAATACTAAATAACTAAATAACTAAATAACTAAATAACTAAATAACTAAATAACTAAATAACTAAATAACTAAATAACTAAATAACTAAATAACTAAATTAACTAAATAACTAAATAACTAAATAACTAAATAACTAAACTAACTACAATAACTAAATAACTAAATAACTAAATAACTAAATAACTAAATACTAATAACTAAATAACTAAATAACTAAATAACTACTAATACTAACTAAATAACTAAATAACTAAATAACTAAATACTAAATAACTAAATAACTAAATAACTAAATAACTAAAATAACTAAATAACTAAATAACTAATAACTAAATAACTAAATAACTAAATAACTAAATAACTAAATAACTAAATAACTAAATAACTAAATAACTAAATAACTAAATAACTAAATAACTAAATAACTAACTAAATAACTAAATAACTAAATACTAAATAACTAAATAACTAAATAACTAAATAACTAAATAACTAAATAACTAAATAACTAAATAACTAAATAACTAAATAACTAAATAACTAAATAACTAAATAACTAATAACTAAATAACTAATAACTAAATAACTAAATAACTAAATAACTAAATAACTAAATAACTAAATAACTAAATAACTAAATAACTAAATAACTAAATAACTTAAATAACTAAATAACTAAATAACTAAAATAACTAAATAACAAAATAACTAAATAACTAAATAACTAAATAACTAAATAACTAAATAACTAAATAACTAAATAACTAAATAACTAAATAACTAAATAACTAAATAACTAAATAACTAAATAACTAAATAACTAAATAACTAAAATACTAAATAACTAAATAACTAAATAACTAAATAACTAAATAACTAAATAACTAAATAACTAAATAACTAAATAACTAAATAACTAAATAACTAAATAACTAAATAACTAAATAACTAAATAACTAAATAACTAAATAACTAAATAACTAAATAACTAAATAACTAAATAACTAAATAACTAAATAACTAAATAACAAATAACTAAATAACTAAATAACTAAATAACTAAATAACTAAATAACTAAATAACTAAATAACTAAATAACTAAATAACTAAATAACTAAATAACTAAATAACTAAATAACTAAATAACTAAATAACTAAATAACTAAATAACTAAATAACTAAATACTAAATAACTAAATAACTAAATAACTAAATAACTAAATAACTAAATAACTAAATAACTAAATAACTAAATAACTAAATAACTAAATAACTAAATAACTAAATAACTAAATAACTAATAACTAAATAACTAAATAACTAAATAACTAAATAACTAAATAACTAAATAACTAAATAACTAAATAACTAAATAACTAAATAACTAAATAACTAAATAACTAAATAACTAAATAACTAAATAACTAAATAACTAAATAACTAAATAACTAAATAACTAAATAACTAAATAACTAAATAACTAAATAACTAAATAACTAAATAACTAAATAACTAAATAACTAAATAACTAAATAACTAAATAACTAAATAACTAAATAACTAAATAACTAAATAACTAAATAACTAAATAACTAAATAACTAAATAACTAAATAACTAAATAACTAAATAACTAAATAACTAAATAACTAATAACTAAATAACTAAATAACTAAATAACTAAATAACTAAATAACTAAATAACTAAATAACTAAAATAACTAAATAACTAATAACTAAATAACTAAATAACTAAATAACTAAAAACTAAATAACTAAATAACTAAATAACTAAATAACTAAATAACTAATAACTAAATAACTAAATAACTAAATAACTAAATAACTAAATAACTAAATAACTAAATAACTAAATAACTAATAACTAATAACTAAATAACTAAATAACTAAATAAACTAAATAACTAAATAACTAAATAACTAAATAACTAAATAACTAAATAACTAATAACTAAATAACTAAATAACTAAATAACTAAATAACTAATAACTAAATAACTAAATAACTAAATAACTAAATAACTAAATAACTAAATAACTAAATAACTAAATAACTAAATAACTAAATAACTAAATAACTAAATAACTAAATAACTAAATAACTAAATAACTAAATACTAAATAACTAAATAACTAAATAACTAAATAACTAATAACTAATAACTAAATAACTAAATAACTAAATAACTAAATAACTAATAACTAAATAACTAAATAACTAATAACTAAATAACTAAATAACTAAATAACTAAATAACTAAATAACTAAATAACTAAATAACTAAATAACTAAATAACTAAATAACTAAATAACTAAATAACTAAATAACTAAATAACTAAATAACTAAATAACTAAATAACTAAATAACTAAATAACTAAATAACTAAATAACTAAATAACTAAATAAACTAAATAACTAAATAACTAAATAACTAAATAACTAATAACTAAATAACTAAATAACTAAATAACTAAATAACTAAATAACTAAATAACTAAATAACTAAATAACTAAATAACTAAATAACTAAATAACTAAATAACTAAATAACTAAATAACTAAATAACTAAATAACTAAATAACTAAATAATAATAACTAAATAACTAAATAACTAAATAACTAAATAACTAAATAACTAAATAACTAAATAACTAAATAACTAAATAACTAAATAACTAAATAACTAAATAACTAAATAACTAAATAACTAAATACTAAATAACTAAATAACTAAATAACTAAAAAATAAATAACTAAATAACTAAATAACTAAATAAATAAATAACTAAATAACTAAATAACTAAATAACTAAAATAAACTAAATAAATAACTAAATAACTAAATAACTAAATAACTAAATAACTAAATAACTAAATAACTAAATAACTAAATAACTAAATAACTAAATAACTAAATAACTAAATAACTAAATAACTAAATAACTAAATAACTAAATAACTAAATAACTAAATAACTAAATAACTAAATAACTAAATAACTAAATAACTAAATAACTAAATAACTAAATACAAAATAACTAAATAACTAAATAACTAAATAACTAAATAACTAAATAACTAAATAACTAAATAACTAAATAACTAAATAACTAAATAACTAAATAACTAAATAACTAAATAACTAAATAACTAAATAACTAAATAACTAAATAACTAAATAACTAAATAACTAAATAACTAAATAACTAAATAACTAAATAACTAAATAACTAAATAACTAAATAACTAAATAACAAATAACTAAATAACTAAATAACTAAATAACTAAATAACTAAATAACTAAATAACTAAATAACTAAATAACTAAATACTAAATAACTAAATAACTAAATAACTAAATAACTAAATAACTAAATAACTAAATAACTAAATAACTAAATAACTAAATAACTAAATAACTAAATAACTAAATAACTAAATAACTAAATAACTAAATAACTAAATAACTAAATAACTAAATAACTAAATAACTAAATAACTAAATAACTAAATAACTAAATAACTAAATAACTAAATAACTAAATAACTAAATAACTAATAACTAAATAACTAAAATAACTAAATAACTAAATAACTAAATAACTAAATAACTAAATAACTAAATAACTAAATAACTAAATAACTAAATAACTAAATAACTAAATAACTAAATAACTAAATAACTAAATAACTAAATAACTAAATAACTAAATAACTAAATAACTAAATAACTAAATAACTAAATAACTAAATAACTAAATAACTAAATAACAATAACTAAATAACTAAATAACTAAATAACTAAATAACTAAATAACTAAATAACTAAATAACTAAATAACTAAATAACTAAATAACTAAATAACTAAATAACTAAATAACTAAATAACTAAATAACTAAATAACTAAATAACTAAATAACTAAATAACTAAATAACTAAATAACTAAATAACTAAATAACTAAATAACTAAATAACTAAATAACTAAATAACTAAATAACTAAATAACTAAATAACTAAATAACTAAATAACTAAATAACTAAATAACTAAATAACTAAATAACTAAATAACTAAATAACTAAATAACTAAATAACTAAATAACTAAATAACTAAATAACTAAATAACTAAATAACTAAATAACTAAATAACTAAATAACTAAATAACTAAATAACTAAATAACTAAATAACTAAATAACTAAATAACTAAATAACTAAATAACTAAATAACTAAATAACTAAATAACTAAATAACTAAATAACTAAATAACTAAATAACTAAATAACTAAATAACTAAATAACTAAATAACTAAATAACTAAATAACTAAATAACTAAATAACTAAATAACTAAATAACTAAATAACTAAATAACTAAATAACTAAATAACTAAATAACTAAATAACTAAATAACTAAATAACTAAATAACTAAATAACTAAATAACTAAATAACTAAATAACTAAATAACTAAATAACTAAATAACTAAATAACTAAATAACTAAATAACTAAATAACTAAATAACTAAATAACTAAATAACTAAATAACTAAATAACTAAATAACTAAATAACTAAATAACTAAATAACTAAATAACTAAATAACTAAATAACTAAATAACTAAATAACTAAATAACTAAATAACTAAATAACTAAATAACTAAATAACTAAATAACTAAATAACTAAATAACTAAATAACTAAATAACTAAATAACTAAATAACTAAATAACTAAATAACTAAATAACTAAATAACTAAATAACTAAATAACTAAATAACTAAATAACTAAATAACTAAATAACTAAATAACTAAATAACTAAATAACTAAATAACTAAATAACTAAATAACTAAATAACTAAATAACTAAATAACTAAATAACTAAATAACTAAATAACTAAATAACTAAATAACTAAATAACTAAATAACTAAATAACTAAATAACTAAATAACTAAATAACTAAATAACTAAATAACTAAATAACTAAATAACTAAATAACTAAATAACTAAATAACTAAATAACTAAATAACTAAATAACTAAATAACTAAATAACTAAATAACTAAATAACTAAATAACTAAATAACTAAATAACTAAATAACTAAATAACTAAATAACTAAATAACTAAATAACTAAATAACTAAATAACTAAATAACTAAATAACTAAATAACTAAATAACTAAATAACTAAATAACTAAATAACTAAATAACTAAATAACTAAATAACTAAATAACTAAATAACTAAATAACTAAATAACTAAATAACTAAATAACTAAATAACTAAATAACTAAATAACTAAATAACTAAATAACTAAATAACTAAATAACTAAATAACTAAATAACTAAATAACTAAATAACTAAATAACTAAATAACTAAATAACTAAATAACTAAATAACTAAATAACTAAATAACTAAATAACTAAATAACTAAATAACTAAATAACTAAATAACTAAATAACTAAATAACTAAATAACTAAATAACTAAATAACTAAATAACTAAATAACTAAATAACTAAATAACTAAATAACTAAATAACTAAATAACTAAATAACTAAATAACTAAATAACTAAATAACTAAATAACTAAATAACTAAATAACTAAATAACTAAATAACTAAATAACTAAATAACTAAATAACTAAATAACTAAATAACTAAATAACTAAATAACTAAATAACTAAATAACTAAATAACTAAATAACTAAATAACTAAATAACTAAATAACTAAATAACTAAATAACTAAATAACTAAATAACTAAATAACTAAATAACTAAATAACTAAATAACTAAATAACTAAATAACTAAATAACTAAATAACTAAATAACTAAATAACTAAATAACTAAATAACTAAATAACTAAATAACTAAATAACTAAATAACTAAATAACTAAATAACTAAATAACTAAATAACTAAATAACTAAATAACTAAATAACTAAATAACTAAATAACTAAATAACTAAATAACTAAATAACTAAATAACTAAATAACTAAATAACTAAATAACTAAATAACTAAATAACTAAATAACTAAATAACTAAATAACTAAATAACTAAATAACTAAATAACTAAATAACTAAATAACTAAATAACTAAATAACTAAATAACTAAATAACTAAATAACTAAATAACTAAATAACTAAATAACTAAATAACTAAATAACTAAATAACTAAATAACTAAATAACTAAATAACTAAATAACTAAATAACTAAATAACTAAATAACTAAATAACTAAATAACTAAATAACTAAATAACTAAATAACTAAATAACTAAATAACTAAATAACTAAATAACTAAATAACTAAATAACTAAATAACTAAATAACTAAATAACTAAATAACTAAATAACTAAATAACTAAATAACTAAATAACTAAATAACTAAATAACTAAATAACTAAATAACTAAATAACTAAATAACTAAATAACTAAATAACTAAATAACTAAATAACTAAATAACTAAATAACTAAATAACTAAATAACTAAATAACTAAATAACTAAATAACTAAATAACTAAATAACTAAATAACTAAATAACTAAATAACTAAATAACTAAATAACTAAATAACTAAATAACTAAATAACTAAATAACTAAATAACTAAATAACTAAATAACTAAATAACTAAATAACTAAATAACTAAATAACTAAATAACTAAATAACTAAATAACTAAATAACTAAATAACTAAATAACTAAATAACTAAATAACTAAATAACTAAATAACTAAATAACTAAATAACTAAATAACTAAATAACTAAATAACTAAATAACTAAATAACTAAATAACTAAATAACTAAATAACTAAATAACTAAATAACTAAATAACTAAATAACTAAATAACTAAATAACTAAATAACTAAATAACTAAATAACTAAATAACTAAATAACTAAATAACTAAATAACTAAATAACTAAATAACTAAATAACTAAATAACTAAATAACTAAATAACTAAATAACTAAATAACTAAATAACTAAATAACTAAATAACTAAATAACTAAATAACTAAATAACTAAATAACTAAATAACTAAATAACTAAATAACTAAATAACTAAATAACTAAATAACTAAATAACTAAATAACTAAATAACTAAATAACTAAATAACTAAATAACTAAATAACTAAATAACTAAATAACTAAATAACTAAATAACTAAATAACTAAATAACTAAATAACTAAATAACTAAATAACTAAATAACTAAATAACTAAATAACTAAATAACTAAATAACTAAATAACTAAATAACTAAATAACTAAATAACTAAATAACTAAATAACTAAATAACTAAATAACTAAATAACTAAATAACTAAATAACTAAATAACTAAATAACTAAATAACTAAATAACTAAATAACTAAATAACTAAATAACTAAATAACTAAATAACTAAATAACTAAATAACTAAATAACTAAATAACTAAATAACTAAATAACTAAATAACTAAATAACTAAATAACTAAATAACTAAATAACTAAATAACTAAATAACTAAATAACTAAATAACTAAATAACTAAATAACTAAATAACTAAATAACTAAATAACTAAATAACTAAATAACTAAATAACTAAATAACTAAATAACTAAATAACTAAATAACTAAATAACTAAATAACTAAATAACTAAATAACTAAATAACTAAATAACTAAATAACTAAATAACTAAATAACTAAATAACTAAATAACTAAATAACTAAATAACTAAATAACTAAATAACTAAATAACTAAATAACTAAATAACTAAATAACTAAATAACTAAATAACTAAATAACTAAATAACTAAATAACTAAATAACTAAATAACTAAATAACTAAATAACTAAATAACTAAATAACTAAATAACTAAATAACTAAATAACTAAATAACTAAATAACTAAATAACTAAATAACTAAATAACTAAATAACTAAATAACTAAATAACTAAATAACTAAATAACTAAATAACTAAATAACTAAATAACTAAATAACTAAATAACTAAATAACTAAATAACTAAATAACTAAATAACTAAATAACTAAATAACTAAATAACTAAATAACTAAATAACTAAATAACTAAATAACTAAATAACTAAATAACTAAATAACTAAATAACTAAATAACTAAATAACTAAATAACTAAATAACTAAATAACTAAATAACTAAATAACTAAATAACTAAATAACTAAATAACTAAATAACTAAATAACTAAATAACTAAATAACTAAATAACTAAATAACTAAATAACTAAATAACTAAATAACTAAATAACTAAATAACTAAATAACTAAATAACTAAATAACTAAATAACTAAATAACTAAATAACTAAATAACTAAATAACTAAATAACTAAATAACTAAATAACTAAATAACTAAATAACTAAATAACTAAATAACTAAATAACTAAATAACTAAATAACTAAATAACTAAATAACTAAATAACTAAATAACTAAATAACTAAATAACTAAATAACTAAATAACTAAATAACTAAATAACTAAATAACTAAATAACTAAATAACTAAATAACTAAATAACTAAATAACTAAATAACTAAATAACTAAATAACTAAATAACTAAATAACTAAATAACTAAATAACTAAATAACTAAATAACTAAATAACTAAATAACTAAATAACTAAATAACTAAATAACTAAATAACTAAATAACTAAATAACTAAATAACTAAATAACTAAATAACTAAATAACTAAATAACTAAATAACTAAATAACTAAATAACTAAATAACTAAATAACTAAATAACTAAATAACTAAATAACTAAATAACTAAATAACTAAATAACTAAATAACTAAATAACTAAATAACTAAATAACTAAATAACTAAATAACTAAATAACTAAATAACTAAATAACTAAATAACTAAATAACTAAATAACTAAATAACTAAATAACTAAATAACTAAATAACTAAATAACTAAATAACTAAATAACTAAATAACTAAATAACTAAATAACTAAATAACTAAATAACTAAATAACTAAATAACTAAATAACTAAATAACTAAATAACTAAATAACTAAATAACTAAATAACTAAATAACTAAATAACTAAATAACTAAATAACTAAATAACTAAATAACTAAATAACTAAATAACTAAATAACTAAATAACTAAATAACTAAATAACTAAATAACTAAATAACTAAATAACTAAATAACTAAATAACTAAATAACTAAATAACTAAATAACTAAATAACTAAATAACTAAATAACTAAATAACTAAATAACTAAATAACTAAATAACTAAATAACTAAATAACTAAATAACTAAATAACTAAATAACTAAATAACTAAATAACTAAATAACTAAATAACTAAATAACTAAATAACTAAATAACTAAATAACTAAATAACTAAATAACTAAATAACTAAATAACTAAATAACTAAATAACTAAATAACTAAATAACTAAATAACTAAATAACTAAATAACTAAATAACTAAATAACTAAATAACTAAATAACTAAATAACTAAATAACTAAATAACTAAATAACTAAATAACTAAATAACTAAATAACTAAATAACTAAATAACTAAATAACTAAATAACTAAATAACTAAATAACTAAATAACTAAATAACTAAATAACTAAATAACTAAATAACTAAATAACTAAATAACTAAATAACTAAATAACTAAATAACTAAATAACTAAATAACTAAATAACTAAATAACTAAATAACTAAATAACTAAATAACTAAATAACTAAATAACTAAATAACTAAATAACTAAATAACTAAATAACTAAATAACTAAATAACTAAATAACTAAATAACTAAATAACTAAATAACTAAATAACTAAATAACTAAATAACTAAATAACTAAATAACTAAATAACTAAATAACTAAATAACTAAATAACTAAATAACTAAATAACTAAATAACTAAATAACTAAATAACTAAATAACTAAATAACTAAATAACTAAATAACTAAATAACTAAATAACTAAATAACTAAATAACTAAATAACTAAATAACTAAATAACTAAATAACTAAATAACTAAATAACTAAATAACTAAATAACTAAATAACTAAATAACTAAATAACTAAATAACTAAATAACTAAATAACTAAATAACTAAATAACTAAATAACTAAATAACTAAATAACTAAATAACTAAATAACTAAATAACTAAATAACTAAATAACTAAATAACTAAATAACTAAATAACTAAATAACTAAATAACTAAATAACTAAATAACTAAATAACTAAATAACTAAATAACTAAATAACTAAATAACTAAATAACTAAATAACTAAATAACTAAATAACTAAATAACTAAATAACTAAATAACTAAATAACTAAATAACTAAATAACTAAATAACTAAATAACTAAATAACTAAATAACTAAATAACTAAATAACTAAATAACTAAATAACTAAATAACTAAATAACTAAATAACTAAATAACTAAATAACTAAATAACTAAATAACTAAATAACTAAATAACTAAATAACTAAATAACTAAATAACTAAATAACTAAATAACTAAATAACTAAATAACTAAATAACTAAATAACTAAATAACTAAATAACTAAATAACTAAATAACTAAATAACTAAATAACTAAATAACTAAATAACTAAATAACTAAATAACTAAATAACTAAATAACTAAATAACTAAATAACTAAATAACTAAATAACTAAATAACTAAATAACTAAATAACTAAATAACTAAATAACTAAATAACTAAATAACTAAATAACTAAATAACTAAATAACTAAATAACTAAATAACTAAATAACTAAATAACTAAATAACTAAATAACTAAATAACTAAATAACTAAATAACTAAATAACTAAATAACTAAATAACTAAATAACTAAATAACTAAATAACTAAATAACTAAATAACTAAATAACTAAATAACTAAATAACTAAATAACTAAATAACTAAATAACTAAATAACTAAATAACTAAATAACTAAATAACTAAATAACTAAATAACTAAATAACTAAATAACTAAATAACTAAATAACTAAATAACTAAATAACTAAATAACTAAATAACTAAATAACTAAATAACTAAATAACTAAATAACTAAATAACTAAATAACTAAATAACTAAATAACTAAATAACTAAATAACTAAATAACTAAATAACTAAATAACTAAATAACTAAATAACTAAATAACTAAATAACTAAATAACTAAATAACTAAATAACTAAATAACTAAATAACTAAATAACTAAATAACTAAATAACTAAATAACTAAATAACTAAATAACTAAATAACTAAATAACTAAATAACTAAATAACTAAATAACTAAATAACTAAATAACTAAATAACTAAATAACTAAATAACTAAATAACTAAATAACTAAATAACTAAATAACTAAATAACTAAATAACTAAATAACTAAATAACTAAATAACTAAATAACTAAATAACTAAATAACTAAATAACTAAATAACTAAATAACTAAATAACTAAATAACTAAATAACTAAATAACTAAATAACTAAATAACTAAATAACTAAATAACTAAATAACTAAATAACTAAATAACTAAATAACTAAATAACTAAATAACTAAATAACTAAATAACTAAATAACTAAATAACTAAATAACTAAATAACTAAATAACTAAATAACTAAATAACTAAATAACTAAATAACTAAATAACTAAATAACTAAATAACTAAATAACTAAATAACTAAATAACTAAATAACTAAATAACTAAATAACTAAATAACTAAATAACTAAATAACTAAATAACTAAATAACTAAATAACTAAATAACTAAATAACTAAATAACTAAATAACTAAATAACTAAATAACTAAATAACTAAATAACTAAATAACTAAATAACTAAATAACTAAATAACTAAATAACTAAATAACTAAATAACTAAATAACTAAATAACTAAATAACTAAATAACTAAATAACTAAATAACTAAATAACTAAATAACTAAATAACTAAATAACTAAATAACTAAATAACTAAATAACTAAATAACTAAATAACTAAATAACTAAATAACTAAATAACTAAATAACTAAATAACTAAATAACTAAATAACTAAATAACTAAATAACTAAATAACTAAATAACTAAATAACTAAATAACTAAATAACTAAATAACTAAATAACTAAATAACTAAATAACTAAATAACTAAATAACTAAATAACTAAATAACTAAATAACTAAATAACTAAATAACTAAATAACTAAATAACTAAATAACTAAATAACTAAATAACTAAATAACTAAATAACTAAATAACTAAATAACTAAATAACTAAATAACTAAATAACTAAATAACTAAATAACTAAATAACTAAATAACTAAATAACTAAATAACTAAATAACTAAATAACTAAATAACTAAATAACTAAATAACTAAATAACTAAATAACTAAATAACTAAATAACTAAATAACTAAATAACTAAATAACTAAATAACTAAATAACTAAATAACTAAATAACTAAATAACTAAATAACTAAATAACTAAATAACTAAATAACTAAATAACTAAATAACTAAATAACTAAATAACTAAATAACTAAATAACTAAATAACTAAATAACTAAATAACTAAATAACTAAATAACTAAATAACTAAATAACTAAATAACTAAATAACTAAATAACTAAATAACTAAATAACTAAATAACTAAATAACTAAATAACTAAATAACTAAATAACTAAATAACTAAATAACTAAATAACTAAATAACTAAATAACTAAATAACTAAATAACTAAATAACTAAATAACTAAATAACTAAATAACTAAATAACTAAATAACTAAATAACTAAATAACTAAATAACTAAATAACTAAATAACTAAATAACTAAATAACTAAATAACTAAATAACTAAATAACTAAATAACTAAATAACTAAATAACTAAATAACTAAATAACTAAATAACTAAATAACTAAATAACTAAATAACTAAATAACTAAATAACTAAATAACTAAATAACTAAATAACTAAATAACTAAATAACTAAATAACTAAATAACTAAATAACTAAATAACTAAATAACTAAATAACTAAATAACTAAATAACTAAATAACTAAATAACTAAATAACTAAATAACTAAATAACTAAATAACTAAATAACTAAATAACTAAATAACTAAATAACTAAATAACTAAATAACTAAATAACTAAATAACTAAATAACTAAATAACTAAATAACTAAATAACTAAATAACTAAATAACTAAATAACTAAATAACTAAATAACTAAATAACTAAATAACTAAATAACTAAATAACTAAATAACTAAATAACTAAATAACTAAATAACTAAATAACTAAATAACTAAATAACTAAATAACTAAATAACTAAATAACTAAATAACTAAATAACTAAATAACTAAATAACTAAATAACTAAATAACTAAATAACTAAATAACTAAATAACTAAATAACTAAATAACTAAATAACTAAATAACTAAATAACTAAATAACTAAATAACTAAATAACTAAATAACTAAATAACTAAATAACTAAATAACTAAATAACTAAATAACTAAATAACTAAATAACTAAATAACTAAATAACTAAATAACTAAATAACTAAATAACTAAATAACTAAATAACTAAATAACTAAATAACTAAATAACTAAATAACTAAATAACTAAATAACTAAATAACTAAATAACTAAATAACTAAATAACTAAATAACTAAATAACTAAATAACTAAATAACTAAATAACTAAATAACTAAATAACTAAATAACTAAATAACTAAATAACTAAATAACTAAATAACTAAATAACTAAATAACTAAATAACTAAATAACTAAATAACTAAATAACTAAATAACTAAATAACTAAATAACTAAATAACTAAATAACTAAATAACTAAATAACTAAATAACTAAATAACTAAATAACTAAATAACTAAATAACTAAATAACTAAATAACTAAATAACTAAATAACTAAATAACTAAATAACTAAATAACTAAATAACTAAATAACTAAATAACTAAATAACTAAATAACTAAATAACTAAATAACTAAATAACTAAATAACTAAATAACTAAATAACTAAATAACTAAATAACTAAATAACTAAATAACTAAATAACTAAATAACTAAATAACTAAATAACTAAATAACTAAATAACTAAATAACTAAATAACTAAATAACTAAATAACTAAATAACTAAATAACTAAATAACTAAATAACTAAATAACTAAATAACTAAATAACTAAATAACTAAATAACTAAATAACTAAATAACTAAATAACTAAATAACTAAATAACTAAATAACTAAATAACTAAATAACTAAATAACTAAATAACTAAATAACTAAATAACTAAATAACTAAATAACTAAATAACTAAATAACTAAATAACTAAATAACTAAATAACTAAATAACTAAATAACTAAATAACTAAATAACTAAATAACTAAATAACTAAATAACTAAATAACTAAATAACTAAATAACTAAATAACTAAATAACTAAATAACTAAATAACTAAATAACTAAATAACTAAATAACTAAATAACTAAATAACTAAATAACTAAATAACTAAATAACTAAATAACTAAATAACTAAATAACTAAATAACTAAATAACTAAATAACTAAATAACTAAATAACTAAATAACTAAATAACTAAATAACTAAATAACTAAATAACTAAATAACTAAATAACTAAATAACTAAATAACTAAATAACTAAATAACTAAATAACTAAATAACTAAATAACTAAATAACTAAATAACTAAATAACTAAATAACTAAATAACTAAATAACTAAATAACTAAATAACTAAATAACTAAATAACTAAATAACTAAATAACTAAATAACTAAATAACTAAATAACTAAATAACTAAATAACTAAATAACTAAATAACTAAATAACTAAATAACTAAATAACTAAATAACTAAATAACTAAATAACTAAATAACTAAATAACTAAATAACTAAATAACTAAATAACTAAATAACTAAATAACTAAATAACTAAATAACTAAATAACTAAATAACTAAATAACTAAATAACTAAATAACTAAATAACTAAATAACTAAATAACTAAATAACTAAATAACTAAATAACTAAATAACTAAATAACTAAATAACTAAATAACTAAATAACTAAATAACTAAATAACTAAATAACTAAATAACTAAATAACTAAATAACTAAATAACTAAATAACTAAATAACTAAATAACTAAATAACTAAATAACTAAATAACTAAATAACTAAATAACTAAATAACTAAATAACTAAATAACTAAATAACTAAATAACTAAATAACTAAATAACTAAATAACTAAATAACTAAATAACTAAATAACTAAATAACTAAATAACTAAATAACTAAATAACTAAATAACTAAATAACTAAATAACTAAATAACTAAATAACTAAATAACTAAATAACTAAATAACTAAATAACTAAATAACTAAATAACTAAATAACTAAATAACTAAATAACTAAATAACTAAATAACTAAATAACTAAATAACTAAATAACTAAATAACTAAATAACTAAATAACTAAATAACTAAATAACTAAATAACTAAATAACTAAATAACTAAATAACTAAATAACTAAATAACTAAATAACTAAATAACTAAATAACTAAATAACTAAATAACTAAATAACTAAATAACTAAATAACTAAATAACTAAATAACTAAATAACTAAATAACTAAATAACTAAATAACTAAATAACTAAATAACTAAATAACTAAATAACTAAATAACTAAATAACTAAATAACTAAATAACTAAATAACTAAATAACTAAATAACTAAATAACTAAATAACTAAATAACTAAATAACTAAATAACTAAATAACTAAATAACTAAATAACTAAATAACTAAATAACTAAATAACTAAATAACTAAATAACTAAATAACTAAATAACTAAATAACTAAATAACTAAATAACTAAATAACTAAATAACTAAATAACTAAATAACTAAATAACTAAATAACTAAATAACTAAATAACTAAATAACTAAATAACTAAATAACTAAATAACTAAATAACTAAATAACTAAATAACTAAATAACTAAATAACTAAATAACTAAATAACTAAATAACTAAATAACTAAATAACTAAATAACTAAATAACTAAATAACTAAATAACTAAATAACTAAATAACTAAATAACTAAATAACTAAATAACTAAATAACTAAATAACTAAATAACTAAATAACTAAATAACTAAATAACTAAATAACTAAATAACTAAATAACTAAATAACTAAATAACTAAATAACTAAATAACTAAATAACTAAATAACTAAATAACTAAATAACTAAATAACTAAATAACTAAATAACTAAATAACTAAATAACTAAATAACTAAATAACTAAATAACTAAATAACTAAATAACTAAATAACTAAATAACTAAATAACTAAATAACTAAATAACTAAATAACTAAATAACTAAATAACTAAATAACTAAATAACTAAATAACTAAATAACTAAATAACTAAATAACTAAATAACTAAATAACTAAATAACTAAATAACTAAATAACTAAATAACTAAATAACTAAATAACTAAATAACTAAATAACTAAATAACTAAATAACTAAATAACTAAATAACTAAATAACTAAATAACTAAATAACTAAATAACTAAATAACTAAATAACTAAATAACTAAATAACTAAATAACTAAATAACTAAATAACGATAAATAACTAAATAACTAAATAACTAAATAACTAAATAACTAAATAACTAAATAACTAAATAACTAAATAACTAAATAACTAAATAACTAAATAACTAAATAACTAAATAACTAAATAACTAAATAACTAAATAACTAAATAACTAAATAACTAAATAACTAAATAACTAAATAACTAAATAACTAAATAACTAAATAACTAAATAACTAAATAACTAAATAACTAAATAACTAAATAACTAAATAACTAAATAACTAAATAACTAAATAACTAAATAACTAAATAACTAAATAACTAAATAACTAAATAACTAAATAACTAAATAACTAAATAACTAAATAACTAAATAACTAAATAACTAAATAACTAAATAACTAAATAACTAAATAACTAAATAACTAAATAACTAAATAACTAAATAACTAAATAACTAAATAACTAAATAACTAAATAACTAAATAACTAAATAACTAAATAACTAAATAACTAAATAACTAAATAACTAAATAACTAAATAACTAAATAACTAAATAACTAAATAACTAAATAACTAAATAACTAAATAACTAAATAACTAAATAACTAAATAACTAAATAACTAAATAACTAAATAACTAAATAACTAAATAACTAAATAACTAAATAACTAAATAACTAAATAACTAAATAACTAAATAACTAAATAACTAAATAACTAAATAACTAAATAACTAAATAACTAAATAACTAAATAACTAAATAACTAAATAACTAAATAACTAAATAACTAAATAACTAAATAACTAAATAACTAAATAACTAAATAACTAAATAACTAAATAACTAAATAACTAAATAACTAAATAACTAAATAACTAAATAACTAAATAACTAAATAACTAAATAACTAAATAACTAAATAACTAAATAACTAAATAACTAAATAACTAAATAACTAAATAACTAAATAACTAAATAACTAAATAACTAAATAACTAAATAACTAAATAACTAAATAACTAAATAACTAAATAACTAAATAACTAAATAACTAAATAACTAAATAACTAAATAACTAAATAACTAAATAACTAAATAACTAAATAACTAAATAACTAAATAACTAAATAACTAAATAACTAAATAACTAAATAACTAAATAACTAAATAACTAAATAACTAAATAACTAAATAACTAAATAACTAAATAACTAAATAACTAAATAACTAAATAACTAAATAACTAAATAACTAAATAACTAAATAACTAAATAACTAAATAACTAAATAACTAAATAACTAAATAACTAAATAACTAAATAACTAAATAACTAAATAACTAAATAACTAAATAACTAAATAACTAAATAACTAAATAACTAAATAACTAAATAACTAAATAACTAAATAACTAAATAACTAAATAACTAAATAACTAAATAACTAAATAACTAAATAACTAAATAACTAAATAACTAAATAACTAAATAACTAAATAACTAAATAACTAAATAACTAAATAACTAAATAACTAAATAACTAAATAACTAAATAACTAAATAACTAAATAACTAAATAACTAAATAACTAAATAACTAAATAACTAAATAACTAAATAACTAAATAACTAAATAACTAAATAACTAAATAACTAAATAACTAAATAACTAAATAACTAAATAACTAAATAACTAAATAACTAAATAACTAAATAACTAAATAACTAAATAACTAAATAACTAAATAACTAAATAACTAAATAACTAAATAACTAAATAACTAAATAACTAAATAACTAAATAACTAAATAACTAAATAACTAAATAACTAAATAACTAAATAACTAAATAACTAAATAACTAAATAACTAAATAACTAAATAACTAAATAACTAAATAACTAAATAACTAAATAACTAAATAACTAAATAACTAAATAACTAAATAACTAAATAACTAAATAACTAAATAACTAAATAACTAAATAACTAAATAACTAAATAACTAAATAACTAAATAACTAAATAACTAAATAACTAAATAACTAAATAACTAAATAACTAAATAACTAAATAACTAAATAACTAAATAACTAAATAACTAAATAACTAAATAACTAAATAACTAAATAACTAAATAACTAAATAACTAAATAACTAAATAACTAAATAACTAAATAACTAAATAACTAAATAACTAAATAACTAAATAACTAAATAACTAAATAACTAAATAACTAAATAACTAAATAACTAAATAACTAAATAACTAAATAACTAAATAACTAAATAACTAAATAACTAAATAACTAAATAACTAAATAACTAAATAACTAAATAACTAAATAACTAAATAACTAAATAACTAAATAACTAAATAACTAAATAACTAAATAACTAAATAACTAAATAACTAAATAACTAAATAACTAAATAACTAAATAACTAAATAACTAAATAACTAAATAACTAAATAACTAAATAACTAAATAACTAAATAACTAAATAACTAAATAACTAAATAACTAAATAACTAAATAACTAAATAACTAAATAACTAAATAACTAAATAACTAAATAACTAAATAACTAAATAACTAAATAACTAAATAACTAAATAACTAAATAACTAAATAACTAAATAACTAAATAACTAAATAACTAAATAACTAAATAACTAAATAACTAAATAACTAAATAACTAAATAACTAAATAACTAAATAACTAAATAACTAAATAACTAAATAACTAAATAACTAAATAACTAAATAACTAAATAACTAAATAACTAAATAACTAAATAACTAAATAACTAAATAACTAAATAACTAAATAACTAAATAACTAAATAACTAAATAACTAAATAACTAAATAACTAAATAACTAAATAACTAAATAACTAAATAACTAAATAACTAAATAACTAAATAACTAAATAACTAAATAACTAAATAACTAAATAACTAAATAACTAAATAACTAAATAACTAAATAACTAAATAACTAAATAACTAAATAACTAAATAACTAAATAACTAAATAACTAAATAACTAAATAACTAAATAACTAAATAACTAAATAACTAAATAACTAAATAACTAAATAACTAAATAACTAAATAACTAAATAACTAAATAACTAAATAACTAAATAACTAAATAACTAAATAACTAAATAACTAAATAACTAAATAACTAAATAACTAAATAACTAAATAACTAAATAACTAAATAACTAAATAACTAAATAACTAAATAACTAAATAACTAAATAACTAAATAACTAAATAACTAAATAACTAAATAACTAAATAACTAAATAACTAAATAACTAAATAACTAAATAACTAAATAACTAAATAACTAAATAACTAAATAACTAAATAACTAAATAACTAAATAACTAAATAACTAAATAACTAAATAACTAAATAACTAAATAACTAAATAACTAAATAACTAAATAACTAAATAACTAAATAACTAAATAACTAAATAACTAAATAACTAAATAACTAAATAACTAAATAACTAAATAACTAAATAACTAAATAACTAAATAACTAAATAACTAAATAACTAAATAACTAAATAACTAAATAACTAAATAACTAAATAACTAAATAACTAAATAACTAAATAACTAAATAACTAAATAACTAAATAACTAAATAACTAAATAACTAAATAACTAAATAACTAAATAACTAAATAACTAAATAACTAAATAACTAAATAACTAAATAACTAAATAACTAAATAACTAAATAACTAAATAACTAAATAACTAAATAACTAAATAACTAAATAACTAAATAACTAAATAACTAAATAACTAAATAACTAAATAACTAAATAACTAAATAACTAAATAACTAAATAACTAAATAACTAAATAACTAAATAACTAAATAACTAAATAACTAAATAACTAAATAACTAAATAACTAAATAACTAAATAACTAAATAACTAAATAACTAAATAACTAAATAACTAAATAACTAAATAACTAAATAACTAAATAACTAAATAACTAAATAACTAAATAACTAAATAACTAAATAACTAAATAACTAAATAACTAAATAACTAAATAACTAAATAACTAAATAACTAAATAACTAAATAACTAAATAACTAAATAACTAAATAACTAAATAACTAAATAACTAAATAACTAAATAACTAAATAACTAAATAACTAAATAACTAAATAACTAAATAACTAAATAACTAAATAACTAAATAACTAAATAACTAAATAACTAAATAACTAAATAACTAAATAACTAAATAACTAAATAACTAAATAACTAAATAACTAAATAACTAAATAACTAAATAACTAAATAACTAAATAACTAAATAACTAAATAACTAAATAACTAAATAACTAAATAACTAAATAACTAAATAACTAAATAACTAAATAACTAAATAACTAAATAACTAAATAACTAAATAACTAAATAACTAAATAACTAAATAACTAAATAACTAAATAACTAAATAACTAAATAACTAAATAACTAAATAACTAAATAACTAAATAACTAAATAACTAAATAACTAAATAACTAAATAACTAAATAACTAAATAACTAAATAACTAAATAACTAAATAACTAAATAACTAAATAACTAAATAACTAAATAACTAAATAACTAAATAACTAAATAACTAAATAACTAAATAACTAAATAACTAAATAACTAAATAACTAAATAACTAAATACTATTGTCATTGTGGTATTTTTCCTCTCCAGACTCATATCGGTCAATTTGTGGAAGATTTGGAATTGGAAAGGCAACTGGATTAAGATCCGTGAGAAGAGTTGCAGACGCACTCTTTCAATTAAGCCCCCTTATAATTCGTTGGCCAAGTGGTGAATACGTGGATAAGGTCAAACGTGAATTTAGAGTAATGGGATTTCCAAAATACGGTCGGAGCAATTGATGGTAGCTATTTACCTATTCCTCAACCGAAGGAATACGGAATATCCTATATTAATAGGAAAAATTTTGCCGCCATAATCTTACAAGGAGTATGCGACCACAAGCTACTATTTACGCATTGTTACGCTGGTGAAGTGGGCTCCGTTCATGATGCGAAGGTTCTTCGAAATAGTGAGATTTGGCAATTTTTCAATGAAAATGCCGAAGAAAAATTTCCCGACGACAGTCATTTAATTGGAGATAAAGCATATCCATGTCTTCCACATCTTCTTCCACCATACAAAAATAATGGTCATCTAACTCGGTCGCAAAGAAATTACAATTATGGATTATCTGCTGCTCGTAGTACCATAGAACGCGCATTTGGCTTGTTAAAAAAAAGAATGAGATGCTTGAAGTTTTTGGATGTGAGGAGCTTGGATTGGATTCCAAAATATGTAATTGCGTGCTGTGTTTTGCACAATATTTGCATAATGCAAAACGATATTATGGAATTAAATATCGAAGAAGACGTGGAAGAACCAATTCAAAACAATGAAGTAGACGAACGCGAAAACCGACAAAGAGGACTCGCAAAACGGGATGCAATATGTGCTGAATTGTTTAATTGAAACCTTTTTAATATGTTTACATTAGATATTAAATAATTATTAAAAAATACAAAAACAAAATATCTGATTATTATTTCCTTTGTATAAATAATATACTTAAATAAATAAAATAAGTTATAAAAAAAAACAAATATTTAAACATAATTGCACTTCTTGCATATAAACCACTATCTATATAAATAAAAATAGGAACATTCTTTGTGAAAATAATAAATACTTAAATAAAGAATAAACAAAACTAAATTCAAGCCATAAAAAAACTTAAAACATAGTTGAAATTATAGAATTTTAATAAACACGTTTCAATTTATTCCTTATTTTTATTAAAATTATCCTTAAACCACTCAAAAATTTCTTTTTTCTGTTTCATTTTTTCTTCATGTCTTTTATCTCGTTTATTTTCTATTTCCATTAGAAGTTCAGCAGATGTTTTGGATTTCTTATTCTTACCGGAATTTTTATTTCCATCATCAGTTACATCAGTAATCTGTAATTTGGTTGCAGCATGGTCTCTGTCCTCATCACAATCCTCCAATATTTTTCGTTTACGATTACAATCAAAAGATCTACCTTTTAATTTACTAAGGCCACTACTACTTGCAGTAGCAATCGGATTAAATTCTGGATTGTTAAAATATATCTCATGAAATTCATCAAAAAATTTCCAATGCGTTTTCGAGTTTCCTGTTTTTTTTATATTCTGTTGCAATACTTTATTATACGTGCCTTTCAAATTGCGCCATTTTTCATCACACTTATGTCCATGTTTCTCGATGTTGTGACTTTTTAATTGGGCGCTAATAACGTTCCATACTTGTTTTTGGTTATATTGCACCGATTTAAATAAGTGTTTGTTATCATTATATGCACAAATTAGTGCGTATACAGCATCATCTGTCCATCTATTACTTTCTTTTTCATGTTCATGGCTTGTTGCGGCTGTTGATGTCTGAGATAACGACTCATCTATTATTTTATCTCCTATATATTTATATATAACATTATTTTCATCCACACATATATTTGTGGCATCAGTAAAGCAAGTATGCGCAACTGCATTGTCATAATCAATGGGACCTTCACAATATTTGCACGTATATTCATCCTAAAATTGCAATGAATATATGATTTAATAGAATAATATATAAATTATAAATATCTACGCACCATGTTTAGCTCCTATGGAATATGAAGAATATATACTAGTCAACTAAAAAAAACCAATAACCTCACTCACTCACTGCCTAATTATAAATATGACAGTTTGCGCCAAAATATATTGTGGTGGGGAAAAAGAACCAACAACAACCGACAATTTATATTGGTGAGTTTGGTTAAAAATTAGACTCATCAATTTTCAGAAACCGCGTTCCGTTTATGTATATTTTTCAGGAATTTTTGATTTACGGAACGACAAACCAAGAAATAGATGAGAATATGGTATTTACGGTACATACTAATTGTTCAATCTAGAAGTGTATTCTTGTTTGAATATTAGTTAGTGCAGCTTCTGACATTTGGTATTTGTATCAAATTCGACGCTGGACGTTTCCAAATATAAACAGTATTTATTTATTCATATATTTTTTCTTGATTTCGTAGTTAAATTTAGATTTAATATCTATTTCATGTTTAGAATTATTTTTAATCATATTATTTTGTAATTATTTTCGATCATTATAATTTTATTTATAACTTTTTCCTCTCGTTTATGGTTCATAATTTATAGTTAATTCCTTGCAATTATTTTTGTATTTGTTACTTTTTAAGTAGTATTTTGAATCATTGCGTTACATACGTATATATTTGTGTGTTTGATATAAGATTTGGGTTTATTGCTCATTGTATTTTAAAGCGAGAACTTTTTGATAATTTAACATGCTTCGTGCACCTAAATTATTTGTGCTATTTTGTAAGTGTTTGTGTCTCAGAAACCGCAGAAATGACAATGGTGTCTTAGAGTAGATAATGGTCAGGTATATGCTCCACAAAGGAAAAAACAATGACATATTTATTAGGGTCTGCCTGACAGGTCTGGTGCCAGTGCCGGTGGGCTCCGACTGTAGAGATCTTTTGTTTGCACCTGACATATTTATTAGGGTCCAGGTCATTTATCGAAAAAAGGTCTAGCGCAGGTGTAAACATGACAGGTCATTAATAAAAAAAGCGCAGATGCAAACACGACAGGTCATTAATCAGAAAAAGGTCTGGCGTAGAAACCGCTTGGTACTCTACTGAGCACAGCCCAAAACTTAGCACGTTAAATTTGTACTGCCCATCTGGCGTTATAAATGATGTTTTCGCTTTGTCTTCTTCTACTACTGGTATTTTCCACTAACCACTGAACAAATCTAAGCTCGAATAATATTTTGAATTACCAATGTAACTCAGAATATCTTCAATTGTTTTCTGTGTTTAAGAAGAGGAGTAAATCGTTCGAAACATCCCAAACTTCAGGTATATTTCGAAAAATGTAAGTATTTCGGTCTTGGGGGGAAAGGCAACACTGATTGGGTTACACACATAAATATTGGCCTCTAACATCATGTGTATTCTACTTATTACCCACGTTTGAGTGCGCAGCGGGTTGCTATGCCCTATGTATATCCGGGCACATTCGTCCTACGTGACCCGCTTTGTTGCAGTTTGCTCTATTATATGGAGGCGCGCACTGGTTCAATCGACCATAGCCCTGTCCAAGAATCAGCCAGTGAAAATATTACGTAATTTAGGCTGCCTCACTGAGTGTTTTGTATAATACCATAAGTAAGCAGTAAAAATAAACTATAGGCTTATATCGAATAATACCAGCATAACACAATATTCGAGAATTGAACCTTTTTCCATCTGCTGTTCGAACTATGGAAGTAGTTGTCATAAATCATTAAATAAGATAACTGCGAGAATTGCATATATTTATGTTCCAATTCTTCCATAAACAAATTGCAATTGCTTTATTTCGAAGTGTTGGACATACTTGTTTATACCATCTAATGTACACTATAGTGGTGAATGGCCATTTCACAAAGGCCAGGGCAGGAAATTTGAGAATTCTTAAAGATTATTATTACATTTGGAGCTGATCATTTTCGTTTGGGCTTCAGTTATTATATTATTTGCAAATTTGAATTCCAATAATACCTTATGCGCTGTTTCTTTAAATAGATTTACGGATAGGTAGGTAGGATTAAAATTTAAAGGCGTATCAGCCTCTTGGGCTATTCACGCCATAAACTATATTATGAAAGAAACTAACTAAATATATGTTATGTAAAAATAAAATTGTAAACTTAATATCTATTAAATGTAAAATATTAATAAATGCATATATAAATAAATAAAATGTACAGGTTTAAAATTGTAAAAATAAATGATATTGTAAAATATTATTGAGTGATAAAAAAAAAATGCGTGTATAAATAAAATTAATGACAAAGCTAGCACTTTTAAATAAAGGCAAATAGACCTGTATTCCTGAGGAACAGGACGACCCTGTCAATGAGTGTCGAATGGTCACCAAGGGCCACCGACAGGTCAAGTGACAGACCCGCCCTGTTTCGCTGCTCGGTAAACTGGGAGCACTCCAACAAAACGTGCGTCACTGTCAAAGCAGTGTCACACGTTTCGCACATCAGAGCCTCCTCACGGCGCAGAACATGACCATGCGTCCACCAGGTGTGCCCTATCCAGAGTCTCGCCACAGCGACCTCCTCCTTTCGGGATGCCCTATGGGAAGAATCCCATGGCCTCACGTTGTGCTTAACATTTTTAAGCTTGTTAGAAACTATATGACTCCACCTTTCCAGCCACTGATTCATGATCAGATGCTTAAAATGACCTTTGAGGTCATCAGCAAGCACCCGATCATAATCAATGGTGGCCTTGGACAAAGCTCGCTTAGCTGCTGCATCAGCTGCTTCATTCCCGCGAATACCAACATGACTCGGTACCCAAATAAAGCGCACGATAGACCCTTTTGACGATAATGTCATCAAGGTTACTTGTATCTGCTGCAAGAGAGGATGTTTGGGGTACAAAGAATCAATCGCTTTCAAAGCGCTCATTGAGTCTGACAAAATAACAAAAGAATTACGTGCGAGTCTGCAAATATAAAGAAGTGCTTGGTAGAGTGCATACAGTTCTGCCGTGTATACGGACGAGAGTTTGTGAAGTCGAAACTCACACGCACCTCTTGCCGATATATAGGCACATGCAACCCTGTCGTTGCTCTTCGAACCGTCGGTGTAAATGCGAAGCCATTGCCGATAGTTGGCGATGATTCGAGCAAACTCACGTTGGAACAGAATGGGTGGAGTAGCGGATCGATCCAGCTTTGAAAGCGCATAGTTGGTATTCGGACGGGAGAATGTCCAAGGTGGAAAGGGGCTGAAAGAAGTGTCTGGGGTTGAAGGAAGTTCAAAATTAACTTCTCTAAAAGTATTGCGAGATCTAATAGAAAAGGAACCCACCGAACGAGCCCTTCTGTCATAAATCTCCGCAAACTGTTGACCAAAGACAGTGTCAAAAACCAGGTGATATGGTTTCGACTTCATGGCTGCCGTGTAGTTCATGGTCAAAAGCCAGCGATGATCAAACAGAGAAGGCTCGCCAGCTTCGCACAATAAACTTGGTATTGGGCTCGTACGAAAAGCACCAGTAGCAAGATGTATACCAGTATGGTGTATCGTATCAATGGTTTTGATAACGGATGGCCTGGTAGACGCGTAAGCGATACAGCCATAGTCCAGCTTGGAGCGTATCAAAGCCCGATATAGGCGCAGCATAGAAATTCTATCGGCACCCCACGATTTGGAAGAAAGAACTCGCAATAGATTTAGAGAAAGCCGACATTTTGCCTTCAAAGCCACAAGATGGGCACGCCAGTTAAGCTTCTTGTCCAATAGAAGACCAATAAAACGGGCAGTTTCCACAAATGGAAGATCAGTACCGTTGAGAGAGAGAACAGGATCTAAGTGAAAGTGACGGCGTTGACAGAAGTGAATGCACTCTGTCTTGGCCGCAGAAAATACGAAACCTTGCTCAGTAGCCCAGGTATGAAGACGATTGATTGTTAACTGCAGCGAGAACTGCAGAAAATTGCCAAGCCGTCCACGTACAAGGATCCCAGCACAGGTGAACGAATATACTGTGCAACACCGTTGATGGCCACAGCAAACAACGTTACACTCAAAATAGATCCTTGCGGTACTCCGTTTTCTTGAGTAAAAATGTTGGAGAAGTCATTTCCCACACGAACTTGAAATTTCCTTAAGGAAAGAAAGCTTTCAAGAAATATGGGAAGATTACCTCTCAAGCCCCAGGAGTGTAAAGTGCGCAAAATACCAAAACGCCAAGTGGTATCATAGGCCCGGGAAATATCAAAAAACACAGCTACCATATGTTGCTTGTTAAGAAAAGCATCCCGGATGATTGATTCAAGTCTTATCAGGTGGTCTGCAGTGGAACGGAAACGGCGGAAGCCGCACTGGATGTTATCCAACAGGTTGTTTGATTCCAGGAACCAAACAAGACGCCTGTTGATCATGCGTTCCATGAGCTTGCAGACACAACTGGTAAGCGAGACTGGGCGATAGCTAGATGGCAGTGTTTTGTCTTTTCCAGGCTTTGGGATTGGTACAATAATCGCATCACGCCATGGTGTTGGGCAGATACCGGAAAACCAAATGCGATTATACATTTGTAAAAGAAATGTTTTTCCAGCAGGATTCAAATGGCGAAGCATCTGGTAGTGAATAGAATCAGGTCCAGGAGCGCTGTCGTGAGAATCTGAAATCGCCCTTTCAAGTTCATCCACGCTGAAAGAAAGATTGTAGATTTCATCGCCCGGCGTAACAAAATTGAGACATTGACGTTCCAAGATTGATTTTCGAGCGAGGAACTCACCTGGATAGTGATTGGAGCTTGAAGTATCCGCGAATGTGGATGCTATAATATTAGCAACATCAGACCGACAGGTAATGACATTGCCATTGATTTTTAGGCAAGAAACAGTGCTAGATTTTGAGCGGCCAGATATTTTTCTGACCTTCTCCCATACTTTAGAAACTGGAGTGTAGGTTGTAATGGAAGAAATGTATTTCTGCCATGACGCTTTCTTACTCTTCCGAACAATTCTTCTAGCTTTTGCCTTGGCTTGGAAGTAATGTATCATATTCTCGGTGGTTGGAAATCGCCTGAAATGGCGAAAAATACGTCGTTTTTCTCGGATAGCAATCTTGCACTCATTGTTCCACCAGGGAACGGGTATTCTATTAGAATGAATAGGTGTTAGAGGAATACTCTCTTGTGCAGCAGACTTGATTGCATCCGTGAAATACCGAACATGGTCGTCCACGTCAACGAAATCATTTTCACCAAATACGGCCATCTCCGAGAACAGATTCCAATCTGCTCGCTTTAAAGCCCATTTCGGACAACGAGCATCAGAATCTGAGTTCTGCAAAACTTTCAGAATGATCGGAAAGTGGTCACTTTGATGCAAGTCTGAGTGCACATGCCACTCAAACAATGGAGCTATTGCTGCAGAACAGATCGTTAGATCAATCGCAGTGAAAGATCTCCACGCGGCAGAAAAATGTGTCATGCTACCATCATTTAAGATGACATGTGTACTTGCGGTGAATAGGTGTTCCAAACGTCTACCGCGTTGATTAATCGTACCTGATCCCCATTCAGGATTATGAGCGTTGAAATCGCCCATAAGAATGAATGGAGCAGGCAATTGATCAATCAATTCAACGATATCACGCATATCGACATTGTCGTTTGGAGGAAGATATATAGAACATAAAGTGACCAGAAAAGGAATAGCTACACGGACAGCTACAGCTTGTAATTCAGAATTCAAAGCAATCTCCTCACAATACACATTTTCGCGAACCAGAATCGCTACTCCACCACGAGCTTTAAATTCCTCAAAATGGCTGTAGAAACCATTACAATTCCATTGTAGTATGGGAGGCATTATTTGGGTGTGGAAGATTTATCTCGCTCTGGCCTAGAAAGTTTAAAGCTAGTGACTTCCATTGGAGAAGAGGATCTCGACTAGGAAAAAATTTGGAGATGGAAGAACTCGAAACACTAGATGTTTCTCGTACCTCCATGGAATGTTTTTTTGAAATAGATTTCGGCGTAGAACTAGGGCTTGTCTTTATATGAGTAATTTTTTGCTTTAGCTTAACGGTCAATTTTAATTTTGGTTGGTCTATGATTTTTACAGCTGCATTCGATCTGGATTTTAAATTTTGATTAACTTTAGATTTTGGAATGTTAGTTTTAACAGAAGGTAAATTTGGAACAGTTGTAGAAATATTAGAGAAAGGAAAGTCATCAGTCTGAAAGGCAATGGTTATTTTTAAAACGGGAGTTGCAGCGATTGTGGCGAAAGAACGGCTAAAGACAGGACTGGTCTGTGTTTTGAACTTCTTGCGGGCGTCGAAATAGGAAATCTTATCCATAATTTTGATTTCAATTATCTTCTTTTTTTCCTGATTGCGTGGACAATCAGCAAAAAAAGAAGGATGATTGCCAGAACAATTAACGCAGTGGGCCGGACCCCTACATTCCTCGCCCAAATGCTCACTGCACCGTGGACACACAGCCTGTGCGTCACAACGAGATGCAGTGTGCCCGAACTTCTGGCATTTAAAACATCGCATTGGTCGAGGAAAGTATGGTCTCACGGAACAACTGTGAAAACCAACCTTAATCCTGTCTGGAAGCTTATCTAGTCCAAAAGTTAAAACTACTGACGTTGTATTTTTAACTTCGCCGTTCCTCTTGGAAGTAAGCCGTCGACAGTCAATAACACCCTGACTTGCAAGTTCGCCTCTTACGACCAGCAGAGGTGCTGCGGGTGAATTCTAACCCTCACCCGCAGGGGGCTAAAATAATAAGAGAGTAACCCAAGTTGCATATTGGTGTTGTGTACCAACTTAACGTGAATGTAAAGCAGATTGTATGATGTTTTAGAATTCATTATATTCATAATAATTTTTATTTTAAGAAATATATTCAACCATTTGGACACCTAATTTGGGGGTATAGTAAAGTACACCTAAAGTAAAAAATTTGTTTTATTAAGAGAACTTATACGTAATTAATTTTAAAATATATTTAATGCTTACAACTAATTAATAAATATATATTACATTAATATGGTGGAAGATGAGTACCGCTAGGGCACCCATTTCTCCACCATAAATTAGTAATGTATTATTTGGGGGAACACCCCAAATTATAGTTTCTATTTTCTAAAAGAAATATATATTTAAATTTAAGAGAAATATAAACATAAAAAAGTACTTACAACATTTAATTTTAATTTATTATTTAAAAAATATTTAACAATTCTATCAGAATCTGAAACAAACACAAATTTTTTTAATATAATTTTATATAAATCACTGTACTTATAAAAAACTTACATTGTTCTACCATGTTTGCTTTGTTAATGATTGAATTTTTTAATATTGATATCACATCCTTTTTTTCTTATCACATTTGCATTTGACCTAGTGATATCTTTGTAATAACAATTATATCGATATAAAAAACCATATAATGAAAAGATTTTATATATTAGTTATGCTTTAAATATAAATAAATAAATATAATACAACAGACTATATAGATTGGATGATTAATAGGGATAGGTTTTAGAAGTTATTAAGGGCGTCGTTTACCTAAATCGACATTCACGAAATTACTGATTACTCACGGTTCATTCAATATTTTTAAAAAAAAGTTTTTGCAATTTGTTCTGTACTATATTTTATTTATGTGTAATTGTTTTAGATTATCATTATTTTTGTTTATAACTTTATGGGAACGATTTTATGAACACATTTATAAATGGGTATATTCGCCTGAAAAATTAAAATATTTATTTAAATTTTTGCAGAAAACGTGCATCCGTATATTTGGAACAATACGTATTAAACAAAAATTAATTAGTTAGTGTAATTTTCATTTAATTATTAAAAAACAAAAAAAAGTTGCGATTTCTAGATTTCGATTTAACATTTGTTTGGCGTTTCATTTACTAAGACCATTGTTTAAAAATATTCGTTTTAATACCACACATATGTATAATTAGTTTTTATTTGAAAATACTTTTTCAATAAGTATTTACATGCATTTATGTCTATATAAACAAATGGCATTACTTGGCCAAGTGTTGCCAAAGTTACTCTTATTTTTATGCACATACGTAGTGTAATTCATAGACAAGAAAATGCGATATTCAAACATAAAAAATAATCACGGTATGTGGAAAAAATAATTAAATAACCAGAATATTTCAAGCGATTTTTCTGTGATTTGAACGGAGGAAAACGCCTAGCGAGAGGCAACCAAAATTACAATCTTTTGCCTTGCTCCTTGAAAGATAACATGAAATAAATATTGTTGTATCGGCCAATGGCCACGCCTTCGACATGAGCATGGAACCGATGCGTGTTGTAATTTTACGGAAATACTCATATGTAGTTTTTTGTTATCTTTAACGTTATATACAGTGGCGCTGCATTGGTGTAGGGGTACTGGTGCTTTCCGTAAGTCTCATTTGATCTTAGGACGAATTAGCTGGTCTCGTAAGTGTCTATTGGTGTTAAAAACTAATCAATTTATATTGAAAATTAATAAATAATGCCTAAACTTAGCAATCTAAAATATCGGAAAGCTTCTGTAATATTTTGTTAAGACGCCGTCACTGTTAAGCAAAATGATCAAATTTTCTCTTGCTTTAACCCTATCTCGCATATCATTACGTTATATTATTTTAAAGAAAAATGAAAAAGGATTTAGGTTAGTAATAAGAGTAGTCAGGCAGATTACCAAGGTAGTCCCCAACTAACAAGATAGATATTAATTATTTATTTAATATAATTTAAATAAAAATTACAAATTGACTTATATGATTATCATTATAAACAACAAACAAAATTACAAAAATAAGCGGAAATTAAATAAAAAATAAAAATAACACTTATATGGTAATAATGCTAGTTCGTTGTAAATCCTTGCCTTATTACCTGCAAACTCGTTCATTAGCGTAATTTGAGTCCTCGTCGCTTTCTAGGATCAATTAATTCGGGTAACATTGAATTTAGATAAAAATGTTCCAATTTTACTACTATTTTTTGCCAAAATTCCCTATTAATTTTTATTATTGCTACGAAAATTTCTTTTTGCGTATATACAATAAAGTAGCATTGCGATCTTTTGGTAATAGCCAGTTGTCCTTGAATTTGGTAATAGTAGCTATGACTTCTTTTTAATTGCATGCTCCCATCCATAAATTGTAGAAATAAAATCTTCTTTTGTTCCACACCTTCTATAACTGTCATATCTCTAGCGTTAAACGGGCATTTCACTTCTAAAGTAGCATCTTTTCCAATTAAACCATCCGGAGATGCAGCCAAAAATGGGAAAGTCGTGTCTAAAAACATACCACAACGTCTCACTTCTAAATGATGTTGCTGTTCAAAGATAGATATTGCTCGAGATTCGTTTTTGTTTCCATATTCTGTGGCTTTATTTCCAATGAAAGAGTTTTTTTGTTTACAACATTAGCGCGAGATGTAGTTTGTCGAAGTTTTGAAACTCTCCCAAATTAGGAGGCAGTTAATCGTTTAAATCTAAAAATAAATATTCATAATAACAAATATTACAAGTATGTTATTCATGTTTGACAAACCTTTCTTTTTTCCAGAGTAATGATTTACTTTGGAGTCTTGTTTTTTCTTCTAATTCTACAATATTGGTGTTTTTTAATTTATTTAAAAAACATTCTTTTTCGTATTCATCTAACGACATATCAGGTTGATTTACTGCTGCATCTGGACCATAGTTTCTATCAGGACCACCAGATTTTATTTTACTTTTTTTTATGTTCGCATATCCCTTTTCCCTTCTTAGCTTTCGTCTTTTTTCTTCACGATTACAATGTCTTGTTGTGAAATATCCTGGAGAGTTGCCTGTATATGCCGTATGTATTTTGGATAATAATTGTCCATCCGTGTTGAATGCAGTTGCAGCAGCTTCACATCTCGTTACATATGAACCGCGTAGTAAATAATTTACACGCTTTCCCCCAACAAATTTGGCTATATATGAATTGTACATTTCGGCAGAATTATTATGAAGACCATATATTAAGCTATCTGCAACACGCTTTAAAATATGTAAAATATTTTGTAGGAGACCACTATTGCGATATTCTTCAATAATATTCGGTTCATCCTTACTCTCCTTACAAAAATATTTATCGCAATTTGCATGGTCACCAAAAATGTGGAACGGACTATTTAATATATCTTTTTCTAGCAATTTTATCCGCCTAGAATTAGATATTTGCTGGGATTTTCGGTACCTGACAGCGGAAGTTATCGCATTACGAAACCGCATTATATGTTGTACAATATAGTTTCTTTGCTGCACACTTACGCTATATTTCGTCTTAAATTCCCTTAATTTATTGGTATAGTTTCTAATAATATGATTTGTACATTATATTTTTTTTACAATGATTTCGGGTCCATACGGCAATGTTTCTTGAATTTTACGGTAAACGCTGCTGTCACCATCGCCCACAAGTCTACCGAAAACCAAACCATACTTTCTTACCGAATTGCAGAACCCTTCCACTATAGTTGCTGCCTCCATTCCAGTGCTGCTTTTGTTCCAACACCGGAAAGGGCATTATAATTTGACCTATACGAACGCTTGCTCCATGCACCATCGGCAATAACAGTAATAATACCATTACCATGGCTATCAATGTCACCACGTTCTCTGGCCAATCTTCGTTCTTCTAGAGCGGCTTCTTTCATTGCTTCAATAGCTGTAGTGCTAATAGCAACCGACAATTTGCTATGGTAGTGGGCATACGTTTTTGAAGATATAGCTGGAATATCCATTGCACTACAAAACTCTTGCAGTTGTCGAAATCCTCCACTTGTTGTGACGGCTAAGCAAATAGATTTTCCATATATTGTTATTACCAGCTTTGCCCCATTAATTGCATATTTTTTTGATTCATCTAAATCAAATAACTTTATAATTGTATTTGATTTGACTAAATCAAGTTGGTTAAGTTTTTGGAAATCCATGTCTAATAAATTATTTTTTTTAGATTTAATATATAAAATTTAAATATTATAAACTTACCAATATTTAATGGAACAGATATGTAGCAACGAGTAATTTTTGTGATATACTGTAATGTTAATAATTTTTTCACCTTATTTATACAATTTAATAACAAAAGTTGTGGTAATAAAAAATGATAAGATAGCTTGCAACAAAGACGGTTGCCTGTTTTTAGAAACAGAACGAAGCAGGATCATGGTTTAGTTATCATCTTTGCGAACAAAACAGGATGTTGGTATAATGTTTTAAGGAAAATTTATTTTTTATGTGCACAAGCAATTGATATATTGTGTGGTTGATACATATCATGTGAGATAGCTTACAACAAAGACAGTTGTTTCTTATTAAATTGATCGTAGCAGGATTTGGATGAATTATTATCTTTTAAGCGGACAAAACAGGATATTGGTCTTTTGTATAATGTTTTAATAAACAATTTATTTTTTATCACCTTTCTATACAATTGATATATTGTGTGGTCGATACATTGTCATGTGAGATAGCTTACAACAAAGGCAATTGTTTTTATTAAATGGTCTTTTGTATAATGATTTAATGAACAATTTATATATAAATATTTAATTTACATCAAAATTTAGTTATTGTGAAAATGTCAAGTGATATAGTTTATTTATTAAATCTGGAGGCTTCAGTCTTAAATGTTGTGAGAAAGTATTATACACTAAAAAATAAAGGAGCCTTTATCCCACCCTCTGATTTGACTAGTGAAGAAATTGAAGTACTCCCAAAAGAATTTGTGTTAAGAACATGTGGCCAAATTAGTTTTGCTTGAGACAAATTACCAAAAAAAATGGCAAACGGATTCTGAATTCAAGAAGTGAACGATGCACTATACATCCAGATAACAGAGTAGTCCGGTGTGATCACATAACAGATTGTTTACTAGTTAAAAATTGTCCAATGTGTATTTTTGATCATTTTAAAGAAGAATCTAATAGATTGTTAACATTTGAGAAATGGAATAATGTATTAATTAAAGCAGAAGATTTAGCAAAAGCTGGATTTTATTATATTAATTACAAAGATGTTGTTCGTTGTGCTTTCTGCAATATTGAATTATATAATTTCATAGAAGGTGATGATGCTATAACCGAACATTGGTCAGAAAAATGTTCTTTTATTAATAAGATTTAAAATGTTATAGATGTAAAATTGTTATTTATTTTTGTATATAATATAAATTATGGAATATTAAATAAGTATACAGAATTTTTTTTTTTTAAATGTGTTTTATTTTTCATAATTTTTTTAATTTAATTACAATTAATATTTTAATATACGATTATTATCATTATCTAACCACTTTTTTATTTTATTTACATTACTAAGTGCACATATATATGGTGCAGAATGTGCAAAACAAGTTTGATGTGTGAAACATTTTTTAATTGACTCATATTCTTCTAAATCACATATTTGGGCGGGTAAACCATACCAGTTCAAGAACTCTTTCTTTTGTAATCCTTTCACATAAATTTTCACTGCTGGTTGGAGAATTTTCTTAATTATATTATACATCTCTTCATATGGAATGTATCCATCACTCCATTTGAGACCATGATGATTCTTATGTAACCAAATAGCTTGTTTCTTATACTTTCGCTCTAATTCACTCCAAGGAAATGGTGGCTTGAACAGAAAGTGTTGTAATTTACACCCATCTCGAGATAGAATCACTACTTCTTTCGGTACCAAATTATAGCAGTAGGCAGTAAATCCTTGTATATCAACGATGAGCTCCATGGTTAAACTAACGCTTATCAGCGATGAGTTCCATGGTTAGACTAACGTTTTAACATTGCCCGACATCGGATTATATTCAATGATACGATCATGTAAAATTAAACAGTATGCAGTCGTATTGGTTGGAAAATTTTCACTTGATTCAAATTCAAGCCTAATATCTACAGATGCTGATTTTAACGATTCATTTTTATGTGAGCAATCAATTACAGCCAGCGGTGCATACTCTTTGAAATCATTTTTTTTAAGTAATGAGCCTGTATCACGACCATAATAAGAATTTTGTGTACATTTCATACAATAATGCATATTGGTTATTTTCAAAATTTAAATTTAAAATATCATATAGATAGCACTCAGAATTCAAGTATACTTTTACATTTGTTAATTTACAATGATCGAAAACACTAGCTTTTTTATTTATTTTATTTTTTCTATCAGATTGAAAATTTAGAATAACATAACGCGGTTTTTCCAATTGAGTAGAAGTTTTAACAGGCCATGTTTGCTTCATTGTTGTAGGTAATAATGGATATTCGTAGAGATCCCAGCTTCTAAATGCCATAGATAACGTCTTATTACTTTCAATCATTTTCAATAAATTCAGTTTTTCTTTATCAGCAACAAAAATATGTGGCACTCGCCATTGAATTTTTGATAGATTAAATTTCAATTCAGTTGAACTTGTGTATGCATGGTTATCACTACGAGCTCGAATTAAAACTAATTCTTGTTTAACATTTACAATTATTCTTTTGTAATCTTCAGCAAATCCTAATATTGATTTCAATGGTATGCAAACGTTAAAATAACCTCCACTGTTCACAATATTTACATCTAAACCCCATCCTGCATTTTCTAAAGCACAACTTTCAGAATCGCTTAGAGAAATATATGATTTCATTGTACTACAAATCCCCACTGATTTATTTTTCTCAACTTCTACACCGCCCCCTGCGGGTGGGGGTTAGAATTCACCCGCAGCACCTCTGCTGGTCGTAAGAGGCGACCAATGGGCGAGGAAGGTACCTCGTAAAAAACACACTGTTCCATCTGAACTTTTACCAGAAGATTAGTGGGCCAATCTTCTGCGGACTTTGCTTTCTTATTATTTTGCTCACCCGCGTGTTTGCCGTGCGTGGAGACCCGTAAGGAAGGAGAAGATGATCCTGGTGGTTGAGCTTAAACGCAACACACCTCTTTGGCTTCGGATTCTTGCGAAACGGGCGGTCAGATACTAACCCTATCTGACCAATCGGCTTGCCGTTACGTTCTGTGCCGGTAAGGTGAGTCCCACGACCCTGGAGGTAAGTCTTCGGACGTTGGAGAGAGTGGCTCGCAGCGTTCTGAAGCTTATTGCCAGGTGAGGGGGACTATATCTCCTGGTTAGCCCTGGCGATCACACCAGTTTGTGGTGTGACGTCCCAAATTGTGGCTCCGTGGTGGGTGGGGAGACCAGGAGATGAATTTATTCTATTTGTTAATGGCAAATAAAAACAAAACCCCGGGGGCCCCTCCCCCAAAAAGATCTCGTCCGTTATCGGACGAAGGAGAAAATTTTCAGGAAGGCGAAAATAAGTTTTCGCCCAAATTTCTTATTATAAAGAGAACGGAAGATGGTAAATCCATTTCCGAAGTGTCATGTTTTGGTTTGGCAAGGAGCCTGAACGAGCTGGCTGGTGGAGAACCCAAATCCACCAAACGGTTACGCGATGGTACTCTTTTGGTCGAAACTGCAAATTCGTTGCAAACCAAATCGTTACTGAAAGCGACTGTTTTATTTGGAATGCCAATTGTAGTGGAGGCGCACAAGTCCCTCAACACATGCCAGGGCGTAATATCCTGTTACGACCTGTTATTTGTTGAGATGGATGAGTGTGCGCGAGAACTTGCGAGTCAAGGAGTTATAACGTGTCGACGGCTTACTACAAAGAAAAACGGTGAAGTAAAGAATACCACATCTGTCGTATTAACTTTCGCGCTGGACAAACTTCCAGAGAAGATTAAGGTTGGATTTCACAGTTGTTCTGTGAGACCATACTTTCCTCGACCAATGCGTTGTTTTAAGTGCCAGAAGTTCGGGCACACTGCATCTCGTTGTGACGCACAGGCTGTGTGTCCACGGTGCAGTGAGCGGGAACATTTGGGCGAGGAATGTAAGGGTCCGGTCCGCTGCGTTAATTGTTCTGGCAATCATCCTTCCTTTTTTTCTGATTGTCCACGCAATCAGGAAGAGAAGAAGATCATTGAGATTAAAATTATCGACAAGCTTTCTTATTTTGATGCCCGCAAGAAGTTCAAATCTCAGACTAGTCCTGTTTTTAGCCGTTCTTTCGCTTCAATTGCTGCCACACCCGTCATTAAAAAATCTATTGCAATTCAAACGGATACCGTTCCTTCCCTTAATATTGCTACAACTCTTCCAAATTTAACTCCTGTTAAAACTAATGTTCCTAAGTCCAGTGTAACTTCAAATCTAAAACCTATTTCGAATCAAGGTACCAAAAATTTAAGTGTAAATAAAACAAAAATTAACGCCAAGCCAAAGATCAAAATTTCCCATTTAAAGGCAAGTCCTTCTACTTCGCCGAAAATTTTTTCTAATAAAAAAACAATGGAGGTACGAGAAACATCAAGTGTTTCAAGTTCTTCCATCTCCAAATTTTCGCCGAGTAAAGGATCTCAATCTTCGAGATCCTCTTCTCCTATGGAAGTCACAAGCATTAAACTTTCTAGGCCAGAGCGAGATAAATCTTCCACACCCAAATAATGCCTTCCATACTACAGTGGAATTGTAATGGTTTCTACAGCCATTTCGAAGAATTTAAAGTTCTCAATGCCGAGCAGACTCCCTCTTGCATATGCTTACAAGAAACACATTTTCGAGACACCAGAGCTGTTTCATTACGAGGCTTCTCAGTATTTCGTACTGATGTGCCTACTGATGGCCAAGCTCGTGGTGGAGTAGCGATTCTGGTTCGCGAAGATGTGTATTGTGAGGAGATTGCTTTGAATTCTGAATTACAAGCTGTAGCTGTCCGTGTTGCTATTCCTTTTCTGGTCACTTTATGTTCTATGTATCTTCCTCCAAACGACAATGTCGATATGCGTGATATCGTTGATTTAGTTGATCAATTGCCTGCTCCATTCATTCTTATGGGCGATTTCAACGCTCATAATCCTGAATGGGGATCAAGTACGATTGATCAACGCGGTAGACGTTTGGAACACCTATTCACCGCAAGTACACATGTCATCTTAAATGATGGTAGCATGACACATTTTTCTGCCGCGTGGAGATCTTTCTCTGCGATTGATCTAACGATCTGTTCTGCAGCAATAGCTCCATTGTTTGAGTGGCATGTGCACTCAGACTTGCATCAAGGTGACCACTTTCCGATCATTCTGAAAGTTTTGCAGAGCTCAGATTCTGATGCTCGTTGTCCGAAATGGGCTTTAAAGCGAGCAGATTGGAATCTGTTCTCGGAGTTGGCCGTATTTGGTGAAAATGATTTCGTTGACGTGGACGACCATGTTCGGTATTTCGCGGATGCAATCAAGTCTGCTGCACAGGAGAGTATTCCTCTAACACCTATTCATTCTAATAGAATACCCGTTCCCTGGTGGAACGATGAGTGCAAGATTGCTATCCGAGAAAAACGACGTATTTTTCGCCATTTCAGGCGATTTCCAACCACCGAGAATATGATCCATTACTTCCAAGCTAAGGCAAAAGCTAGAAGAATTGTTCGGAAGAGTAAGAAAGCGTCATGGCAGAAATACATTTCTTCCATTACAACCTCCACTCCAGTTTCAAAGGTATGGGAGAAGGTCAGAAAGATATCTGGCCGCTCAAAATCTAGCACTGTTTCTGGCCTAAAAATCAATGGCAATGTCATTACCTGCCGGTCTGATGTTGCTAATATTATAGCATCCACTTTCGCGGATACTTCAAGTTCCAATCACTATCCAGCTGAGTTCCTCGCTCGAAAATCAATCTTGGAACGTCAATGTCTCAATTTTGTTTCGCCGGGCGATGAGATCTACAATCTTTCTTTCAGCGTGGATGAACTTGAAAGTGCGGTTTCAGATTCTCACGACAGCGCTCCTGGACCTGATTCTATTCACTACCAGATGCTTCGCCATTTGAATCCTGCTGGAAAAACATTTCTTTTACAAATGTATAATCGCATTTGGTTTTCCGGTATCTGCCCAACACCATGGCGTGATGCGATTATTGTACCAATCCCAAAGCCTGGAAAAGACAAAACACTGCCATCTAGCTATCGCCCAGTCTCGCTTACCAGTTGTGTCTGCAAGCTCATGGAACGCATGATCAACAGGCGTCTTGTTTGGTTCCTGGAATCAAACAACCTGTTGGATAACATCCAGTGCGGCTTCCGCCGTTTCCGTTCCACTGCAGACCACCTGATAAGACTTGAATCAACCATCCGGGATGCTTTTCTCAACAAGCAACATATGGTAGCTGTGTTTTTTGATATTTCCCGGGCCTATGATACCACTTGGCGTTTTGGTATTATGCGCACTTTACACTCCTGGGGCTTAAGAGGTAATCTTCCCATATTTCTTGAAAGCTTTCTTTCCTTAAGGAAGTTTCAAGTTCGTGTGGGAAATGACCTCTCCAACATTTTTACTCAAGAAAACGGAGTACCGCAAGGGTCTATTCTGAGTGTCACGTTGTTTGCTGTGGCCATCAACGGTGTTGCACAGTGTATTCGTTCACCTGTGCTGGGTTCCTTGTACGTGGACGACTTGGCAATTTTCTGCAGTTCTCGCAATATGGCTTCCATAGAGCGTCAGCTGCAGTTAACAATCAATCGTCTTCATACCTGGGCTACTGAGCAAGGTTTCGTATTTTCTGCGGCCAAGACAGAGTGCATTCACTTCTGTCAACGCCGTCACCTTCACTTAGATCCTGTTCTCTCTCTCAACGGTACTGATCTCCCATTTGTGGAAACTGCCCGTTTTCTTGGTCTTCTATTTGACAAGAAGCTTAACTGGCGTGCCCATCTTGTGGCTTTGAAGGCAAAATGTCGGCTTTCTCTAAATCTATTGCGAGTTCTTTCTTCCAAATCGTGGGGTGCCGATAGAATTTCTATGCTGCGCCTGTATCGGGCTTTGATACGCTCCAAGCTGGACTATGGCTGTATCGCTTACGCGTCTGCCAGGCCATCCGTTATCAAAACCATTGATACGATACACCATACTGGTATTCGTCTTGCTACTGGTGCTTTTCGTACCAGCCCAATACCAAGTTTATTGTGCGAAGCTGGCGAGCCTTCTCTGTATGATCGTCGCAGGCTTTTGACCATGAACTACACGGCAGCCATGAAGTCGAAACCATATCACCTGGTTTTTGACACTGTCTTTGGTCAACAGTTTGCGGAGATTTATGACAGAAGAGCTCGTTCGGTGGGTTCCTTTTCTATCAGATCTCGCAATACTTTTGGAGAAGTTAATTTTGAACTTCCTTCGACCCCAGACACTTCTTTCAGCCCCTTTCCACCTTGGACATTCTCCCGTCCGAATACCAACTATGCGCTTTCAAAGCTGGATCGATCCGCTACTCCACCCATTCTGTTCCAACGTGAGTTTGCTCGAATCATTGCCAACTATCGGCAATGGATTCGCATTTACACCGACGGTTCGAAGAGCAACGACAGGGTTGCATGTGCTTTTATATCGGCAAGAGGTGCGTGTGAGTTTCGACTTCACAAACTCTCGTCCGTATACACGGCAGAGCTGTATGCACTCTACCAAGCACTTCTCTATATTTGCAGACTCGCACGTAATTCTTTTGTTATTGTGTCAGACTCAATGAGCGCTTTGAAAGCGATTGATTCTTTGTACCCTAAACATCCTCTCTTGCAGCAGATACAAGCAACCTTGATGACATTAACGTCAAAAGGGTCTATCGTGCGCTTTATTTGGGTACCGAGTCATGTTGGTATTCGCGGGAATGAAGCAGCTGATGCAGCAGCTAAGCGAGCTTTGTCCAAGGCCACCATTGATTATGATCGGGTGCTTGCTGATGACCTCAAAGGTCATTTTAAGCATCTGATCATGAATCAGTGGCAGGAAAGGTGGAGTCATATAGTTTCTAACAAGCTTAAAAATGTTAAGCACAACGTGAGGTCATGGGATTCTTCCCATAGGGCATCCCGAAAGGAGGAGGTCGCTGTGGCGAGACTCCGGATAGGGCACACCTGGTGGACGCATGGTCATCTTTTGCGCCGTGAGGAGGCTCCGATGTGCGAAACGTGTGACACTGCTTTGACAGTGGCGCACGTTTTGTTGGAGTGCTCCCAGTTTACCGAGCAGCGAAACAGGGCGGGTCTGTCACTTGACCTGTCGGTGGCCCTTGGTGACCATTCGACACTCATTGACAGGGTCGTCCTGTTCCTCAGGAATACAGGTCTATTTGCCTTTATTTAAAAGTGCTAGCTTTGTCATTAATTTTATTTATACACGTATTTTTTTTTTTTAGCACTCAATAATATTTTACAATATTATTTATTTTTACAATTTTAAACCTGTACGTTTTATTTATTTATATATACATTTATTAATATTTTACATTTAATAGATATTAAGTTTACAATTTTATTTTTACATAACATATATTTAGTTAGTTTCTTTCATAATATAGTTTATGGCGTGAATAGCCCAAGAGGCTGATACGCCTTTAAATTTTAATCCTACTACTACTACTACTTCAACTTCTACACCATTCAATGCATATCTAATCTCATCAAAAAGATAAGAAATACCATTATTTGTAATTTTAGCATCATCTGGAGCAGCACTACCATCATTTTTTGTTAATTTTCCTTCAATATACTAAAAACTTTCACTAGGTAATGTATATAAATCCTGTTGTTGTATTGGTATCCGAATTTCATCACTATTGTTGAATGTTGATGCCACATATGACTGATGACTATGTACCTCAATACGTGCTATTGTATTATCAAATACAATATTGGAATAAATGTTTAACACATCACTCATCTTTTTTTCTTTATTATAAACCCTTGTGATATTAAAAATGTTAACTTCTCTTGTGTTAATCCTTTCACTGTAATGCTTTTCTTAGCTGTTATATTTTTATAACAAATTCCCATGTTCTTTCAAGTGAAGTCTGATAGTAATCGTTTCACCTTTAAAATTCACTAAACACCCGTCTTGATCAACAATCGTTAGTGTAATGTTACTTATTGTATGAGTGTGACAGGTAATTAAATTACATTAGATGGCACTTCAACAATTTTATATCCAGGAGGAACCGTTGGATAAAACTCATGTATTGTATGTACATGCTTATCGTTTTTATATGCTCCTGTTACTATGTTACATTCTATGAGAAGAGTATTTACTTTTAAAATATTAACTGGTAAATCAGATTCATGTAATATATGTGGTTATAGTACACGTTCTTTAAATCCTAATAATGAACCAATATTATTAAGCTTAGTAAAGTCAATTTTTAGGGTGCTTTTTATCTCACATTTTAATGTATTGTTGTTTGGACATACAGTTATATAATTTCTTACATTACTCTCTTTCTCAATTCTATTATTATAAATAAAAGAAAAATCTTCTGCATTAGGATCTCCTAATATCTGTTTTAAATATTGATCGATATCATCAATTTCATATGAACCTACTTGAATAGTTAATTCCTTATCCTCATAATAAAATTTATTGTTAGATGCATCTATGTTTGCAATAGAATTGTATGTGTGAAAATCAATTAAACCAATTACATGCTCACCAATTAAATCAATCGGTGGAAAAAAATCAGTACATAATTCAGATGTATTACCAGTTAGTGTTAACGTCAAAGACATGATAAAAACTGGTATTAGTTAGATTCGTTCTGTTTATTTATAAGAAATTTCAAACATAAATGACCACAATTATAAGAATTAAATTTTTGTAATTGTTTATGATTATAGTTTATTTTAATATTTTTACCAAAATAATTTATAAGCTCCAAAGGAGGTTGTAAATTTCCAAAACTATCAAAATATGAAACTTTATTATAACGTTTCTTATAAGCTACCCAATGACTTCCCAATCCTTGTTTGTCATCAAGATTTATTATAGCACACTCATTGATTTTAGGTTTAGATGGTAGGGCGTTACGCATAAACACACCGCGAAAATATGGTAGTCTGCATGCGATTTGTTTCAACTCAACATCGCTTAACGCCCTTTTCGGCAGTTTTTTAAGGATAACCTCGTCCATTTTGATATGGTTTTAAATGTAACCCTCCACCTAATACTTTCTTGGTGCCATAGGCTGCTGCACCACTTACAGCCCCTGTTATTAATGCTTTACCTATAAGCGGTAATAGCAATGGTATAAGTGCTGGTAAAAATCCTCCAACCTTAGGTGTTGGAATTACCCGGGGTTTAGGTTTGCGTTTTTGTTTGCGAGATTTTTTATGACCCATTCCAAATTTTCGTTTTGCTTTCATAATGTTTGTAACTGTCCAAGCTGTTGCTTTTTCTCCAAAAGATGCGTCTTTAGACTTAACCCGATTCCACGCTTTTTCTTGTAATACTTTATCTGCCTCGTGCCTTTTTGATAAATCACTCGATTTTAAATATTCAATATCGTGTTGTTTGCATGCAACGTCTAATTGATTTATACCAGGATCACCTCGGTTTAATCGTGCTTTTAAATGAGTTCCAGGACCACAATACTGATATCCAGGTATATGTAATTCAACAGGTAATGAATTTATAGCACTGTTAATAAGACCATCTGCATGAACTAACATTAGTAAGCTGATAACTATAAATAGTGGTACAAACATTAACTAGGTATAGTAACTTAATGAAATTTATAAAGCAACAACAAAAGCTACCAGTTAAAAACTTTAATATAACAACTGATATTAAATTTAAAAGACATGGGCCCGTAGCACGCACAAGCTAATATCATGGTAACACCTAATACACACCTTAATAACTTCCATAGCACGGACAGTTGATTAGCGATGTATTAGCTGAACATGCCTACTAGCAAAAATACGCTTGGCAATGTCGCATATTACTTTCACTTGTCAAAATAAAATATATGCAGACATTTAACTTATTAAATTGTATTATATTTTATTGAAATTGATTGTTAATTTATGTAAGTAAATAGTTTCTTTATCAATTTTAACTATTTTGCTTATTCGCTAACTACTAGTTTAACATAATTCTATAGTTTCAAGAAATACATTTTCTGTTTTCAATTTAATATATTTTGAATGATTGATGTAATGACTGGATCAAGCAGAGAGCGGACAGTTATTTGTTATTGTTGGAATGTGTGCGAGCTCATTGGGAAGTGATTGCATGTAAAATTAATGCTGTGAATGTGTTAAAATCAAAGAAGAGTGCATGGGCCAAGATAGGCAATATTTTTTGTGCAAATGAATATGTGAGAACAGTTGTAAGAATAAAAGAGCAATGGAGACGAATGAAATCAAGTGCTTCAGTCGTGAGGCAAATGAAGATAGAAAAAGAGACGAAGCAGATAAGAAATAATACGGCGAAGAAGGAAAATAGAAAAATTGAAGTTAATACTCGCCGAGTTGAAAAAAAAAAAAATTTATTGAGAAATTTGATTTGTTAAAAAATAAAATAAATTAGTCCATTATTAAATATGTACTTTTATTTAACTGTTACATTGAAAATTTAATTAATTACAAGTTTAGTAGACCAAAAACATGTATATTTCTATATGTACAAACCAAGGAAAATGATGTTTTGCAACCAATGCGAACAAATAGAACTAGTATATCACCTATGCCAAAAGTGTTAACTACTTTCCAATATTTTATATAAAGGGTTATGTTAAGCTGGACGTTGAAAATAATTTGCAGTAAACTGCGTTCACATCATCGTCGTCATCAGAGGTTTCAAAATCGGAATCTACGAATTAAAAAATTATATTATTTATAACCGCAATGCAAATTAATTACTAATAGACGTACCAATATCACCTTGATTCCTGGCAATGCGAATATTGTGCAAACCATCCAAAACGGCTACAAAAATAATTATTATTACTAATAAATTCACCATTGAGGTTATGTTTCGGAAGTAAGTATTAGATCGGTTTAACAATTAAATAATTTAATGATACAGCAAAATTTTTTAGAGCGATTACAAAATATATTTATAGATTGTATTAATGATAAAGTACGAAGCAGAAAACCATAGCAGCAATAGACAGACTGCACACTTCATTCTCTTCATTGCACTGCACAGTCGTAGATAAATGTGGAGACGCGCACATCTATAATTTATGCCGCTAATTTTGAATTTCACTTAAAAACTTACCGTTGTTTTCTTGATATAAACCTTTTGCAAAATATCACAAAGTAGTTAACGCCTGTAGTGTAGATGAAATAGTTGTTCTATTTGCTTGTAAACGATATCTGCGACGTCATTCTTTTTTTGACAATAAATCAAATGAGTTTCTTCGGTTTCTATATATAAATATACTTCTTTTTGGCCTAATAATTGCCAAGTCTTCACGCAATTCGCGAATATCGCGTATAGCATTCGCCATTTTTGAATACTAATACAACGCTAAACATGGTCCTAGCTGGTTTTGAGGAGTGTATTAATTTGTTGACGTTACTATGGGCAACCATGCTTAGTAGCCCTTAGTAGCGTGTGCGTGCTATGCTTTTTTAGTAGACCCGACATTATTAGCTAATACAGCCTTAGTAGCTTGTCTGTGCTACGGGCCATGGTGACTTATTCCCCAACAGTATAAGATGTTTTATTTGTGGATCTTCAAACTGTGGGAAAACAAATGTTATGCTTGATTTGTTAACACATCGAAATGGATTAAAATTTGCAAATGTGTATGTATATTCTAAATCTCTTCATCAACCAAAATATCAGTTTTTAGAAAAATGTCTATCAAGAGTAAAAGGAATGGGTTATTTACCTTACAATGAAAATACTGAGATTGTTAAACCACAAGATGCAAGATCCAATTCAGTATTTGTATTCGATGATGTAGCCTGTGATAAAAAGGATTGTATCCGTAGTTCAGTATGGGGAGACACTCACAAGTTGAATCAATTTATTTATGTCAAACTTACGCTCGTATACCTAAACATCTCATAAGAGATAATGCAAATTTAATAGTGTTATTTAAACAAGATGATATGAACCTTAAACATGTGTACAATGATCATGTAAACAATGATATGTCATTTAACAAGTTTAAAGTGTTTTGCGCGAATTGTTGGAAGGATAAATATGGATTTGTAGTGATAAATAAAGACTCTGATACAGGTCGCTATCGAAAAGGTTTTGATAATTATTTAACATGGACATCTTAGATGTTATATGTGATTGTATTGCAAGACTGGAAACAAATCTATTGAATTCTGTTATAAATCTGTATGTTTGCTATAACAAACGTGTTGAAACCTGTTACAAACTTCAGCATCAGAGTTGTTAAAGAGAATTAAAATAAATAAGATGGAGAAAGAAACATTGAAAGAAATAGTGCAAGTTAGTGATGTTATACGTTAGAAGTATAAATCACTTAAACGTGGGCATGCAGATGCAGAGGAATTATTGCAAAAAACTTTTAAACCTTTAACATTACCTCTAAAAGAAATAGCTGCAAATACAACAACACAATTAAAGAAAATTAAAGAAGACACCCCAGATACTATGGAAATAAAAATAAAATAGAAAAGACATAATGAATCACCTGTTGCATATTATCGCAAATCGGTTGATACACCTAGTAGAGGAGCAATTAAGAAACCTCAAAAATTATTACCAGCATTTTTGAAAACCGATAACTTAGCAGTGAAAGATGAAGAAAATTCACCAAGAACACAATTTAAAACACAGTTAGATAGCCCAGAAGGTCTAGAAGAATTTGAACAATTAAACCAATCTGCAGGAGATTTTGCAGCCCCTTACATGCTTTTTCTCGCATTACATGAGAGTGACACTGATAAAGTATTTGGAATTAGAAAATATAGTGATGGTATTTTTAAAATAGGTAACATGCCAGTTGAGATCGAACATAATGACCTAAAGATTGGAGATCAATGGTATGAAGGAACAACAGGCCTCTATGAATTATTATTTAAAAAATTACCCGCTACCACATCATTTACCAATGACGATAGAAAATTATATTTAAATATAATATTGCAAGCAAACGCTCATAGGAGAAACTTTAGTTCCACTGGTCAACTTAATGGATCACGCAACTGGAAGTATTCAAATATAATAAGACCAGCAATAACAGTTGGTAGATTCAATCAACATCTGGATATGGTTTAATCCCATCAAATATGACTTTGACTAATTATAAAAGAGATTACATTTATTGGAATGATCCTAATGAACTTGTTGAAAGATTAAAGTTGCTAATGGCTTCGCGAACTGCAGGTCACACCGGACATGATAATGAAATTATGTCAATTATTGAAGAGCTTAAAGAGGCAAATATAATAGAATGATATTATATAATATGATCATATCCAACATGTCTGTAGACAAGTTCGGTAGACAGTTAAAGCCGCACGGCTTAACACATAAAATCAGTTTAACTACACATAGTGTTGGTGAGTTTGATGCATCAGATCGGCGGATAGTAAATATAGTCGAACCAAAAGATGAAAACGATGTTGCAAATAAAGGTTATGTTGATTAATACATTAATGAATTGATTAACAAATCGTTAGATGTATTGAATGAAGATGGACTTGTTGTTTACCATGCTAAAATGAGAAGGGTTACACATGTAGCTTCCCCCACTAGTAATTATAATGCTGCAAACAAAAAATATGTTGATAATGCTATAAGCAAATATAAAAATAGGTTAAGTGAACTTATTAATATAAATAAATTAAAGATAGATGATATAATTAAATCAGATGAAATTCATAAGGAGTTTTATAATCAAAATGATTTAAAGATTAAAGGTCTAACTGCAAAAATTCAAAATATTGTTGATTATACACCTGTAATGATTGAATCTAAATGTAATACAATTAATCATGCTATATGCACTAAAGAGTTGGATAAACTTAAAAGCGATTTACTTCCATTTGTTTATAAATACATAGAGTCATATTTAAAACCAATTTTAAATGTAAATAAGTTAGTAGTGCCAACAAACGAAGATGAGCAAGTTGGACATAGTAAATGAATTGCATAAACCTGCTCATCGAACTTATTTAAGACGTAAAGAAAAGGAATTGACGATTTGTGGCAATGTGACCTTGTTGAAATGATTCCGTATGCACGAGAGAATAGAGGGTATAAATATTTGTTAACTGTAATAGATTTTTTTTCAAAGTATACGTGGGCAGAGCCTGTGAAGTCAAAATCTGCTAATGACGTTACACGAGCTATGAATAAAATACTAGGTCAACATCGTATACCATATAATATTCAGTCAGACAATGGTAAAGAATTCTAAAACTCTGAATTTCAAAAACTAATGAAACAACATAAAATCAACCATTATTCAACATACAGCAATCTCAAAGCGAGTGTAGTAGAAAGATTTAATCGTACACTTAAAGCTAGTATGTGGCGTGAATTCAGTTTAAACGGGTCATACAAGTGGCACAATATATTACCAAAATTATTAGAAAATTATAATGGAAGAAAACATCGTACTATAAAAATGTGTCCCAAAGATGTGACGCATGATAATGAAAAAATATTATTGGATACTGTTTACAGTAATATTAAGATTGTATGGCATTCGAAATTAAAAATTGGTGATCATGTACGAATAAGCAAAGTGAAAGGGGTATTCAATAAAGGTTATACTCCTAATTGGTCCACTGAAATATTTAAAATAGTAAAAATTCAAATAACAAACCCTGTTACGTATAAACTCCAGGACTTGCATGGACAACCAATTGAAGGTGGATTTTATGAACTAGAATTGCAGAAAACAAAACTTCCCAATATTTATCTAGTGGAAAAGGTTTTAAAAACAAAGGGATCCAAGATGTTTTATAAAATCATATATATATGTAAGGAAGTTTACTTCCTAAGGGATAATTTGAATATTCCCTCGTTCACACGCGAATCGATAAAGTAGTGAACTGAAGGTGCGAACGAATAGAAGCGATATAAAAGGAAAAGTCATTGTGAGAAGAGAGATTAACGATTATTAAAATTATAATAAAAGTAATACAGAAAGGGTAAAGAATAAACATTGAATGTAGTTTCTTTGTTTATTTCAGGTGTGTAAATATTTAGATCAATTAAAGCTTGTACATAATATAAATCAGTAAATAAAACTTTGTTTATTTCAGAGAAACAATTCTTGTTTATAAAAAACCCTTGGACTTACTGTTAAATCGAATTCACATTACAAAACTACATTCTCGTTTATGAGAAAATAAAGAGACGACAATGAGCAAATTACAATTTGAGTTCAAAAGTGTGGCAGCAGCCGATGGAAAATCAAGCACGATAATCATAACCTCAATCACCACACAAGATAATAGAATGTTCAGCTTGACAAGTGAAGACCAATCTACAAAGAAACATACACTGATAACAGCAACAACCACTTTTGCAAAAGTGAAAAATAGTCTCAAAAAAAGACACCAATCAAGAAAAATATGGATTACTTTAACTGATGAAATGAGAGGCGTGTACTTTGATGAAGATGAAAATGTACAGTTCAACGATACATTTCTAGAAGAAATAGATGAACTAAATAAAATAGCAACAGAAGAAAACAATCCAATGGTAAAACTACTGGAAAAGCTCATTGAAAATACACAGAAATCTGAAGAAAAAAGTTGGGAAAAAATTACCAAAGAGTTCATTATTGAAAAATTTAATAACAAAGTCACAAATGCTAACCAGTGGATGGATGAGTTTGAGAAAGAATGCCAGAGGTTCGATATTAGTCAGAACAAGAAAAAAATCGAAACTTTAAAATTCTTTCTCGACAAACAATACTTGGACTGGTATAGTTGTATGCTTATGAAATTATCCATAAATTCAGAATGGGACCAATGGAGAAAAATATTCTGTGATACTTTTGCAAACAAAGGTTGGTCTCCAATAAGGTACGCCTTATCATTTAAATACCAAACAGGTAATCTGGTAGATTATGCAATAAAAAAAGAGAAGTTATTATTAGAGATTAGAAAGACAATAGATACTGGCACATTAATCGATCTGATTGCGACTGGATTACCAAACTTCATTGCTGATAAAATAGACAGGGAAACTATGCAAACAACAGAGGAATTGTGCAATGAAATAGGAAAACTAGAATATCTGATAAAAAAGAATAGTATAAACGCAAACAATACTAGAGGTGAAAATTACAAAAAGATACCATGTAAAATATGCAAGGATAAAGGTAAAGGGAACAGATTCCACGCAGAAGATAAATGCATTAATCTCAATTAAAGTTACCTTAAATAATTTACTAAACGTCCAAGCAATTTATGATTCAGGGTCAACTATAAGTTTAATTAACTCAAGATCACTGAATCTACACGAATGTAAAGTCAGTGATAATAAAACGGTTAACTTGAAAACGATTAATGGTGTAAATAGAACGAGTGGAATAATAAAATTAACAATTAAAATTATGGAAATCGAAAAAGAAGTCAATGTATGCATTGTAAACAATATTAATTTCACCCATGATTTTCTCATAGGACTCGATTGCATAAAAAAATTTAAATTAATCCAAAATGATAAGCTTGAAATCAAGCAAAATAATATAGATGATAGGTATGAAAAAAAAAAGTCAATAGGTTCCACTACCAAGAGAAAAAGTGAAAATATGGATAATTTATACAAAAAGGAAGAAAAAGAACATGATTTAAAAATAAATTTCAATGAAGATATTGAAATAAATAACTTTAAAGCCACGACAAAGGATTTAAGCGAAAAAGGCAAGATGAAAATAGAAAATTTGATCAACAATTATTCGATGATATTCGCAAAAGATAAATATGATGTAGGATCTGTAAAGGATTATGAAGCAAGGATTGACTTGCAAATAGATAAATACTGCAGCAAAAGACCATACAGATGCACTATAGACGACAAGAAGGAAATTGAACAACAAATTGCGAAACTCCTTGAAAAGAATCTAATTGAAGAGTCATATAGTCCTTTTGCAGCTCCGGTCACATTGGCTTTTAAAAAAGATGAAGGAAAAAAAAAGTCGACTATGCATAGATTTCAGGGATCTCAATAAAATAATAGTACCTGAGCAACAACCTTTTCCGCGAATCGATGATCTTTTGGTGCGAACAAGAAACTGCACATTTTTCACAAAATTAGATATTAATTCAGCGTTTTGGTCGATACCCTTGCGTATTGAAGATAGAAAGAAAACAGGTTTCGTCACACAAGAGGGTCATTACCAATGGACCTGTTTACCCTTCGGCCTTAAAACATCTCCAGCAATATTTCAAAGGATATTAAGTAATATTATACGAAAACATAAATTATCAAATTTCGCAATAACTTATAAAGACGATATCTTAATATTTTCGAAAGCATTTGAAGAGCACATAATCCACCTGGAAAATTTACTTCAAGCAATAAAAAAAGAAGGATTCCGACTAAAACTTACAAAATGCGAATTTGCTATGAATTCAGTTACATATTTAGGACATATTATTTCCTACAACTCTGTCACTCCAATGAAAGATAATTTAACAGCAATAAAAAAATTTCCAACTCCAAAAAACCAGAAAAACATTCGACAGTTTCTTGGAAAAGTAAACTTTTATAATGAATATATTCCAAAAAATGCTATAATTCTGGAACCATTACATAAATTATTGAGAAAAAATCAAAAATTTGAATGGACTGAAGATTGCCAAAGGACTTTTGATTATCTCAAAAATTTTCTTTGCACACAACCGATATTATCCATTTATGATACAGAATTACCAGTGCATATTTATACGGATGGAAGTCTACTAGGAGTGGGAGCTATATTAAAACAGCCACAACCAGATGAAAATGGCAAAGAAAAGCCAGTTGCCTACTTCTCAAGAAAATTAAAGGACGCACAAAAGAAGAAAAAGGCTATATACCTAGAAACACTGGCAGTTAAAGAAGCAGTTCTTTATTGGCAACACTGGCTAATGGGAAGATCATTCAAAATATTCACAGACCATAAGCCTTTAACAAATCTCAATATAAAAGCAAGACCAGACGATGAATTAGGTGATCTGACCTTATACTTATCACAATTTGACATGGAAATAGAATATAACCCTGGAAAATTCAACCTAGAAGCGGACTGTCTCAGTAGAAATCCAGTATTGAAACCAGAAGACAACCGAGAAAAAATGCTGAGAACAGTTAACATTATAAAGCTTCAAGATATTATACAAGATCAGAAATATAATAATAACATCGATGAGAAAAATAACAAATTAATACAAAAAAAAGCTGTATTCTTCAAAAAAATAAAAAATAGGGAAAAAATAATTCTAACGGAAGAATTCAGTAAGAATCTAATTAAAGAAGTGCATATAAGCATGGGTCATATCGGCATAAATCAAATGGCGTCCATGTTATCACCATATTATTCATCTAAGAATTTTTTGAATAATGTAACAGACGTATGCAAAACTTGTGAAGTATGCATCAAAAACAAAACGAGAAAAACAAGTAATTACGGTCTACTTTCACAACTGGGTCCAGCACACAAGCCATTTGAAATTGTGTCAATAGACACAATAGGAGGGTTCGGTGGAACAAGATCAACAAAAAAATACTTGCACTTATTAGTGGACCACTTTTCAAGGCATGCCTTCATACTAACGTCAAAAACGCAAATGGGTGCAGACTTCACGAAACTGACAAACGAGGTATTAAAACTGGGAAAGATAAATAAAATCTTAACAGATCAATACCCAGGCATTAACTCCAAGGAATTTAAAAGATTTTTAGAAGAAAAAAACATTGCTTTAATATTCACCGCTATAAACGCACCCTTTTCAAACGGATTAAATGAAAGGTTGAATCAAACATTGATATACAAGATAAGATGTAAGCTGAATGAACAAGAAAAGAATGTTGCATGGACAACAATTGCACATAAATGTGTAAATGAATATAATAAAACAATACACACAGTAACCAAATTCAGCCCAGAATATTTGCTAAAAGGAACAGAGAATTCAATGGTTCCTGAAGAATAAAAATCAAAAAAAATGCATGACCTGGAAGAAGATAGATTAACTGCAGTGGAAAATAGCATAAAATACCACAATTACAACAAAAAATTATTTGATAAACATAGGAAAGGCTACGCCTTTGAATTTGGCGACCAAGTTTACATAGAAAATGGAAACCGCCTAAATAGAAAGAAGTTAGATGAAATAAGAGTTGGACCTTACAGAATTGAAGAAAAAATATCGAACTCAATATACAAAATCCACACAGGACATAAAATAAAAGAATCTAACCTATTTCACATCACGAAATTAATTCTAGTACCAAAACACTTATCCGACAACAAATGAAGAATTTGGACCAAATTTTATCTCCAAGGAGGGGGGATGTAAGGAAGTTTACTTCCTAAGGGATAATTTGAATATTCCCTCGTTCACACGCGAATCGATAAAGTAGTGAACTGAAGGTGCGAACGAATAGAAGCGATATAAAAGGAAAAGTCATTGTGAGAAGAGAGATTAACGATTATTAAAATTATAATAAAAGTAATACAGAAAGGGTAAAGAATAAACATTGAATGTAGTTTCTTTGTTTATTTCAGGTGTGTAAATATTTAGATCAATTAAAGCTTGTACATAATATAAATCAGTAAATAAAACTTTGTTTATTTCAGAGAAACAATTCTTGTTTATAAAAAACCCTTGGACTTACTGTTAAATCGAATTCACATTACATATATATATATATATATATATATATATATATATATATATATATATATATATATATATATTAAATTAATAATCTAAAATATATAAAAAAAATTTAAAATGTAACAAATACATTGATAAAATAAAAAAATTATATATAATTATGATACTTCAATTTTCAATTGGTTACTACAGTAGCCCCCACGGTAGTGTGTCTGTAGAGTTTAGTAGTATATATCTTTTATCATCATCTGCACTGAGTACAAGTTTGTTTTGTTTAACTGTCATGTTTTTACTTTCTTATACGCAGTATAAGTAAGTATTGTAATCATGAAAAATTTTGATCTCGAGATTTTAACGGAAATATATCTTTTGACCTTCCCTGAATTGAGTCTGACTATTTTTGAGATGACGTCTGTCTGTGTGTGTGTATGAGTCTGTCTGTGTGTATGTGTGCGCTCTACAGCCTAAACGGTAAAAGATCCAGTTACGAAACTTCAAACTTAAGAATGGTATGTGCCTGACAAGAAAACCTCCTATTTTGAAACGAATATTCAAACAGGAAGTGCATGTTTACTCCATCCATTTTTTGCATTTTCTGCTGTAACTCAAAAACGGCAGTTTTTACAGCAAAATTTTTAGATTAAAAATAAAAGATATTGATATTTTCCATAACTTTTATTTGAAAATATTTTTCAAAAAAGGTACTGGTTACAAAAAAAAAGAGTGTTTCTTCAATATTCTGCTTTAACTCAAAAACGGTAGTACTTACAGCAAAATTAGTAAGAATGGAAATAAAAGAGATTAATATTACGCATAACTTTTATTTGAAAAATATTTTCAGAAAAGGCACCAGTTACAACAAAATTTCGGTTAATTTCAAAATTACATTCAATACTTCTCACGTCTAGTAGCGGAGGTTAAGTCTTTATACTTGACCTCCGCCAGTAGTTGATCTACTCGCACCGGCATGTCTGTCGCTGATCTACAGACAAATATATACTGACGTATAACATAAGGCAGCGCTTATGCCGGGTTTATACAGAAAAAATTAACGCTACATTTAACATTAACGCTACATTTAAGGCTAAGAAAAAGATAAACACCATGTTGTCGTTTATACTGAATTTAAGACTACATTTCTTTTTAACGCTAAGCCAACAAGTTGGCCAACTTTTATCTTTCTTACTAAGAGAGATGAACAAAACCTCGTTCTTTCTTTGCCTAAGATCAGTTCAGTTTGAAAACCGCATCTGCGCAAGCGTGACCGGGTGTACATGTGTTGACAAGCACAACATGTCAGAACAGTTTCGTGCTCTTTTTGCATTGGCTTTTGTTAACCTGCTATATTGTTGTTTAATATTGTTATTTTAACATATTGGACGGTGAATTGATTGATAGTGTCAAAAATACGCTATATTGTATGATAAGCGATGTGTAGGCTTCCGCAATAAAACTGGTAAAGAAAATACATGGAGAAGTGTTTCCTAAGTCAGGGGGCTAAAAGGTATGTAATATGCAACTATATATTTTTGTTAAAAGTTAAAATAGGACGATGTTGTAATTTTAAATATATTCTAGTTCCAGAGTGTGCATCCTGGTGAGCGACTTTGCGGTCTCGCTGTGCGACTGAGAGACGCCTCGACGGCAAGGAAGCTTCGGGATCTGCGGCCCTAATGTGTTTGGATGAACCGAATGGACCCGTTAGCCACGTCGAAGTGACCGAAATACTTAGACGTGAACAGAGGAAAAAACTATTCGAGTCATCTGCAGATGCAAGCCTGTCGTTGGTAGAATACTATAGTGCCAAAAGGACCGAAGAGGACTCCGACATATTTAGAAAAAGCGTCGGCGTATTAATGAAAAATGTGTCGCCAAACTCGAAGAAACGTAGGCAAAAGAAAATTATGGATATAGGATTTGGGGTGGACAGCGAGTAAATTATATAAATATATTAGTTAAATACTTTTTATTATATTGTTTTATTTAAAAATATTTCCAGTTCCTTTTCCTATTTTCCGCAAACACAATTCACATTTGTTATATACGACTTTGGTAGGTACTGAGGTTAGCATAAGTTGAAAGTAGGTAGGTAGGATTAAAATTTAAAGGCGTATCAGCCTCTTGGGCTATTCACGCCATAAACTATACTATGAAAGAAACTAACTAAATATATGTTATGTAAAAATAAAATTGTAAACTTAATATCTATTCAATGTAAAATATTAATAAATGTATATATAAATAAATAAAATGTACAGGTTAAAAATTGTAAAAGTAAATGATATTGTAAAATGTTATTGAGTGCTAAAACGTGTATAAATAAAATAATGACAAAGCTAGCACTTTTAAATAAAGGCAAATAGACCTTTATTCCTGAGGAACAGGACGACTCTGTCAATGAGTGTCGAATGGTCACCAAGGGCCACCGACAGGTCAATCATAAGTTGAAATAACTTCTAAATAAGCTATATTAATGTATTGAACCAAAATAATATAACTAAAATACAGTCATTTTAATTTAATAGTCTTTCGGCATAGAATCTTGTTCGATAAGAGATTTTTGCCATGGTACTGAACCAAAATAACTAGCCAAATGTTCTCTGTAAAAACGTTCCGAATCCATTTTTATTTAAAAGAAATAAAAACCACTATATGTATCACAAAAGGAAAAATGTTTTCGCAAATCATAAAAGTATAGCCTCAAAAAACAAGTTGACACTAGCAAATGTCAAACACGGAAACCATTATGCGCATGCGTTAATTTTGTTAGCTTAGCTGTATAAACGACAGTTTTTCTTGTTAGTAAAATGCAGCGTTAAATGTAGCGTTAATGTTAAATGTAGCGCTAATTTTTTCTGTATAAACCCACCATTAATATAGTAGTGCTGCCTCCGCACTAAAGGTGGCTACTATAATGATGTCATACGCTATGTCACGACTAACTAAAATTTCAGTTTCCGTTTTATCTCGATAAGAAATCTGATCTTATATTGAATGGTTCGTGTATTGTTGCCGATTGTTTCATTTGTATACAATTGCGGTTATATTTAGCGGACGAAATTTTTGTTATGTTTATGAAAATTTCAAATTTCCTTAAAATTAATATAAGATATCTGTGCATAAGTGTGTTAATTTACTTTCGTATACGCTAATATAATTTCGTACACTCATTTTGGATAGATCGTTAGAATTTATAAAACATTTAAATTTTTCAAAAAATTTTTAATTATGATGGCTAATTAACATGCGTATAAGAAACTTCAGTGACATACACGTCAGCTTTTTTAGAAATAATATTATTTTGCATTTTATGTGATTTTGTTTTATCAAAAAGTGTTCTCTTATAATCATCCACAGTAAGGGTCTTTGTCACAACCCCCGATACACCCTTTGCCTTAGAATAAGATTTATCATTATCCAATGTAAATGAGTACATTTTAGAACGTAACCCAGCAAATTCAGTCATAAACATGCCTGCGTTTTCATCTTTAAACAATCCAACAAGTATTTTGTTAGCTTGAGGTATCCCATATCTATTGTTTGTGGAGTAATCTGAAGTGTCGAATCTATTAATATCCATTTTAATTTGTATATATGGATCTTCATTAAATTCATAAATGAATGAATCGGTATCCATATATAGAAGTTTAGGTTGTGTAAATGTTTGAAGTGTGTAAGTATAATGAAAATCATACATTAAATATTTGCTTATATCCAAAATAGCCATGCCCACGTAAACAAGTTTGTTAAATTTAATTTTAACTTTATTTAATTCAACTGTAATTAAATTCGATGCCAATATAGTCGATTTCTTGAAATTTTGTTTTGCAATTAATTTTCGCGCACCACCTCTTCCATTCCATTTAGAAACTAGTTTTATATCTCTATATTTTCTTATATTTTCCAAGCTTTTTCCAAATACTGCATTATTCATTAATTTAAAAAAAAAATTTCAAAATCGTTTCGTGCTATTTTCCGAAAGTCAGTATTCATATCAATATACTTATTGAGCCAGAATGATTGTTGAAATTTTATAATTCTATGGATTTTTATTAATTTCATACCCAATGCTATGGCTTGTTTTAAATTCCTATAATGGTTTATATATTTTTCATTATTATGTAAGGTAGTTAATAATTTTTTTTTAATTTCGAACCGGGCGGTGTTTGTTAAACTGGGCATAGTGGTAAGTTTTTATTTATGTTGTGTAGGTATTGAGGATACTCTAAATCAACTTCAAGTATGTACCCATTGGAACCATTCTCAGATACTGAATTTACTACAAATGCAAGAATTTGATCGTTAGTCAACCATTCAAAATTTCCATGTGGTAAACATTGTATCATTGCCCAACCATATAAATTACATGCATCAAAATACATTATATACTTATTGGGGTTAGTTGATTCATATGATGTCATGTAATGGTTGTTGGCTTTGGCATATCGATTACAACATTGACTAACACCTCCGCGTATACCTCATTCAAAGAATAAGAGCATATCGATGTCAGTCAATAGCTCCAAATGCACACCAGTCATTTTTAACATAACATCCCAAGCCAGACCTATAAAAATATTCAAGTCATTTCAAATTGTTAATAGCAGATTAATTAATTTTTACCAGGTGTTGTATAGTAGTGAGCAGGATCTAGAGCATATGATTTCAAGCAGGCGTCTCTAAAATTTTCAAAGATGTCTGCTAGTAGTAACACATCTGTCTTGAGATATAAATCTATGTAATCTCCAATTGTTTTATGATTGAATGTGCTCCATACAAGTTGAGCGTGGGAGTAATCCGTGTCACTTATGCCAACTTGTCTCAGTTTGGAATAAAAAGCCTCTTTTGGTGGTAACTGTTCTTCTTTAAACCGATCCCATGAGTTCACACAGTCATAGGGAAACACACCCTTTCGAGTTAGTAGTTGAAATTCATCATTGTTTGAATAGTTTTTTCGCATGATATTAAATGCATTTGCGTCCATATAGCTGACAAGTTTGTCTAGTGAACTGTTCATTAATCTAGAAATATTACAATAGTTTTTTTTCATATATTTTACTTTTTTTTTTCTTTTCTATAATTAACATACCTTAGAGAATCAAGAAACCATACCCCCAACCATTTTAGAGAAGGATATATAACGTTCCTCGTTGGCAGGTATTAATTTTATTTCCTCTGCAGTAGCCCCGAGTTCCTGCCCCCTGCGGGTGGGGGTTAGAATTCACCCGCAGCATCTCTGCTGGTCGTAAGAGGCGACCAATGGGCGAGGAAGGTACCTCGTAAAAAACACACTGTTCCATCTGAACTTTTACCAGAAGATTAGTGGGCCAATCTTCTGCGGACTTAGCTTTCTTATTATTTTGCTCACCCGCGTGTTTGCCGTGCGTGGAGACCCGTAAGGAAGGAGAAGATGATCCTGGTGGTTGAGCTTAAACGCAACACACCTCTTTGGCTTCGGATTCTTGCGAAACGGGCGGTCAGATACTAACCCTATCTGACCAATCGGCTTGCCGTTACGTTCTGTGCCGGTAAGGTGAGTCCCACGACCCTGGAGGTAAGTCTTCAGACGTTGGAGAGAGTGGCTCGCAGCGTTCTGAAGCTTATTGCCAGGTGAGGGGGACTATATCTCCTGGTTAGCCCTGGCGATCACACCAGTTTGTGGTGTGACGTCCCAAATTGTGGCTCCGTGGTGGGTGGGGAGACCAGGAGATGAAACGTTCTATTTATTTAATGGCAAATAAACAAAAACCCCGGGGGCCCCTCCCCCAAAAAGATCTCGTCCGTTATCGGACGAGAGAGAAAATTTTCAGAAGGGTGAAAATAAGTTTTCGCCCAAATTTCTTATTATAAAGAGAACGGAAGATGGTAAATCCATTTCCGAAGTGTCATGTTTTGGTTTGGCAAGGAGCCTGAACGAGCTGGCTGGTGGAGAACCCAAATCCACCAAACGGTTACGCGATGGTACTCTTTTGGTTGAAACTGCAAATTCGTTGCAAACAAAATCGTTACTGAAAGCGACTGTTTTATTTGGAATGCCAATTGTAGTGGAGCCGCACAAGTCCCTCAACACATGCCAGGGCGTATTATCCTGTTACGACCTGTTATTTGTTGAGATGGATGAGTGTACGCGAGAACTTGCGAGTCAAGGAGTTATAACGTGTCGACGGCTTACTACAAAGAAAAACGGTGAAGTAAAGAATACCACATCTGTCGTATTAACTTTCGCGCTGGACATACTTCCAGAGAAGATTAAGGTTGGATTTCACAGTTGTTCTGTGAGACCATACTTTCCTCGACCAATGCGTTGTTTTAAGTGCCAGAAGTTCGGGCACACTGCATCTCGTTGTGACGCACAGGCTGTGTGTCCACGGTGCAGTGAGCGGGAACATTTGGGCGAGGAATGTAAGGGTCCGGTCCGCTGCGTTAATTGTTCTGGCAACCATCCTTCTTTTTTTTTCTGATTGTCCACGCAATCAGGAAGAGAAGAAGATCGTTGAGATTAAAATTATAGACAAGCTTTCTTATTTTGATGCCCGCAAGAAATTCAAATCTCAGACTAGTCCTGTTTTAAGCCGTTTTTTCGCTTCAATTGCTGCCACACCCGTCATTAAAAAATCTATTGCAATTCAAACGGACACCGTTCCTTCCCTTAATATTGCTTCAACTCTTCCAAATTTAACTCCTGTTAAAACTAATTTTCCTAAGTCAAGTGTAACTTCAAATCTAAAACCTATTTCGACTCAAGGTACCAAAAATTTAAGTGTAAATAAAACAAAAATTAAAGCCAAGCCAAAGATCAAAATTTCCCATTTAAAGGCAAGTCCTTCTACTTCGCCGAAAATTTTTTCTAAGAAAAAAACAGTTGAGGTACGAGAAACATCAAGTGTTTCAAGTTCTTCCATCTCCAAATTTTCTCCGAGTAAAGGATCTCAATCTTCGAGATCCTCTTCTCCTATGGAAGTCACAAGCATTAAACTTTCTAGGCCAGAGCGAGATAAATCTTCCACACCCAAAATAATGCCTTCCATACTACAGTGGAATTGTAATGGTTTCTACAGCCATTTCGAAGAATTTAAAGTTCTCAATGCCGAGCAGACTCCCTCTTGCATATGCTTACAAGAAACACATTTTCGAGACACCAGAGCTGTTTCATTACGAGGCTTCTCAGTATTTCGTACTGATGTGCCTACTGATGGCCAAGCTCGTGGTGGAGTAGCGATTCTGGTTCGCGAAGATGTGTATTGTGAGGAGATTGCTTTGAATTCTGAATTACAAGCTGTAGCTGTCCGTGTTGCTATTCCTTTTCTGGTCACTTTATGTTCTATGTATCTTCCTCCAAACGACAATGTCGATATGCGTGATATCGTTGATTTAATTGATCAATTGCCTGCTCCATTCATTCTTATGGGCGATTTCAACGCTCATAATCCTGAATGGGGATCAAGTACGATTAATCAACGCGGTAGACGTTTGGATCACCTATTCACCGCAAGTACACATGTCATCTTAAATGATGGTAGCATGACACATTTTTCTGCCGCGAGGAGAAGTAGTAGTAGGATTAAAATTTAAAGGCGTATCAGCCTCTTGGGCTATTCACGCCATAAACTATATTATGAAAGAAACTAACTAAATATATGTTATGTAAAAATAAAATTGTAAACTTAATATCTATTAAATGTAAAATATTAATAAATGTATATATAAATAAATAAAACGTACAGGTTTAAAATTGTAAAAATAAATAATATTGTAAAATATTAGTGAGTGCTAAGAAAAAAAAAATACGTGTATAAATAAAATTAATGACAAAGCTAGCACTTTTAAATAAAGGCAAATAGACCTGTATTCCTGAGGAACAGGACGACCCTGTCAATGAGTGTCGAATGGTCACCAAGGGCCACCGACAGGTCAAGTGACAGACCCGCCCCGTTTCGCTGCTCGGTAAACTGGGAGCACTCCAACAAAACGTGCGCCACTGTCAAAGCAGTGTCACACGTTTCGCACATCGGAGCCTCCTCACGGCGCAAAAGATGACCATGCGTCCACCAGGTGTGCCCTATCCGGAGTCTCGCCACAGCGACCTCCTCCTTTCGGGATGCCCTATGGGAAGAATCCCATGACCTCACGTTGTGCTTAACATTTTTAAGCTTGTTAGAAACTATATGACTCCACCTTTCCTGCCACTGATTCATGATCAGATGCTTAAAATGACCTTTGAGGTCATCAGCAAGCACCCGATCATAATCAATGGTGGCCTTGGACAAAGCTCGCTTAGCTGCTGCATCAGCTGCTTCATTCCCGCGAATACCAACATGACTCGGTACCCAAATTAAGCGCACGATAGACCCTTTTGACGATAATGTCATCAAGGTTGCTTGTATCTGCTGCAAGAGAGGATGTTTAGGGTACAAAGAATCAATCGCTTTCAAAGCGCTCATTGAGTCTGACACAATAACAAAAGAATTACGTGCGAGTCTACAAATATAGAGAAGTGCTTGGTTGAGTGCATACAGCTCTGCCGTGTATACGGACGAGAGTTTGTGAAGTCGAAACTCACACGCACCTCTTGCCGATATAAAAGCACATGCAACCCTGTCGTTGCTCTTCGAACCGTCGGTGTAAATGCGAATCCATTGCCGATAGTTGGCAATGATTCGAGCAAACTCACGTTGGAACAGAATGGGTGGAGTAGCGGATCGATCCAGCTTTGAAAGCGCATAGTTGGTATTCGGACGGGAGAATGTCCAAGGTGGAAAGGGGCTGAAAGAAGTGTCTGGGGTTGAAGGAAGTTCAAAATTAACTTCTCCAAAAGTATTGCGAGATCTGATAGAAAAGGAACCCACCGAACGAGCTCTTCTGTCATAAATCTCCGCAAACTGTTGACCAAAGACAGTGTCAAAAACCAGGTGATATGGTTTCGACTTCATGGCTGCCGTGTAGTTCATGGTCAAAAGCCTGCGACGATCATACAGAGAAGGCTCGCCAGCTTCGCACAATACACTTGGTATTGGGCTGGTACGAAAAGCACCAGTAGCAAGACGAATACCAGTATGGTGTATCGTATCAATGGTTTTGATAACGGATGGCCTGGCAGACGCGTAAGCGATACAGCCATAGTCCAGCTTGGAGCGTATCAAAGCCCGATACAGGCGCAGCATAGAAATTCTATCGGCACCCCACGATTTGGAAGAAAGAACTCGCAATAGATTTAGAGAAAGCCGACATTTTGCCTTCAAAGCCACAAGATGGGCACGCCAGTTAAGCTTCTTGTCAAATAGAAGACCAAGAAAACGGGCAGTTTCCACAAATGGGAGATCAGTACCGTTGAGAGAGAGAACAGGATCTAAGTGAAGGTGACGGCGTTGACAGAAGTGAATGCACTCTGTCTTGGCCGCAGAAAATACGAAACCTTGCTCAGTAGCCCAGGTATGAAGACGATTGATTGTTAACTGCAGCTGACGCTCTATGGAAGCCATATTGCGAGAACTGCAGAAAATTGCCAAGTCGTCCACGTACAAGGAACCCAGCACAGGTGAACGAATACATTGTGCAACACCGTTGATGGCCACAGCAAACAACGTGACACTCAGAATAGACCCTTGCGGTACTCCGTTTTCTTGAGTAAAAATGTTGGAGAGGTCATTTCCCACACGAACTTGAAACTTCCTTAAGGAAAGAAAGCTTTCAAGAAATATGGGAAGATTACCTCTTAAGCCCCAGGAGTGTAAAGTGCGCATAATACCAAAACGCCAAGTGGTATCATAGGCCCGGGAAATATCAAAAAACACAGCTACCATATGTTGCTTGTTGAGAAAAGCATCCCGGATGGTTGATTCAAGTCTTATCAGGTGGTCTGCAGTGGAACGGAAACGGCGGAAGCCGCACTGGATGTTATCCAACAGGTTGTTTGATTCCAGGAACCAAACAAGACGCCTGTTGATCATGCGTTCCATGAGCTTGCAGACACAACTGGTAAGCGAGACTGGGCGATAGCTAGATGGCAGTGTTTTGTCTTTTCCAGGCTTTGGGATTGGTACAATAATCGCATCACGCCATGGTGTTGGGCAGATACCGGAAAACCAAATGCGATTATACATTTGTAAAAGAAATGTTTTTCCAGCAGGATTCAAATGGCGAAGCATCTGGTAGTGAATAGAATCAGGTCCAGGAGCGCTGTCGTGAGAATCTGAAATCGCACTTTCAAGTTCATCCACGCTGAAAGAAAGATTGTAGATCTCATCGCCCGGCGAAACAAAATTGAGACATTGACGTTCCAAGATTGATTTTCGAGCGAGGAACTCAGCTGGATAGTGATTGGAACTTGAAGTATCCGCGAAAGTGGATGCTATAATATTAGCAACATCAGACCGGCAGGTAATGACATTGCCATTGATTTTTAGGCCAGAAACAGTGCTAGATTTTGAGCGGCCAGATATCTTTCTGACCTTCTCCCATACCTTTGAAACTGGAGTGGAGGTTGTAATGGAAGAAATGTATTTCTGCCATGACGCTTTCTTACTCTTCCGAACAATTCTTCTAGCTTTTGCCTTAGCTTGGAAGTAATGGATCATATTCTCGGTGGTTGGAAATCGCCTGAAATGGCGAAAAATACGTCGTTTTTCTCGGATAGCAATCTTGCACTCATCGTTCCACCAGGGAACGGGTATTCTATTAGAATGAATAGGTGTTAGAGGAATACTCTCCTGTGCAGCAGACTTGATTGCATCCGCGAAATACCGAACATGGTCGTCCACGTCAACGAAATCATTTTCACCAAATACGGCCAACTCCGAGAACAGATTCCAATCTGCTCGCTTTAAAGCCCATTTCGGACAACGAGCATCAGAATCTGAGCTCTGCAAAACTTTCAGAATGATCGGAAAGTGGTCACTTTGATGTAAGTCTGAGTGCACATGCCACTCAAACAATGGAGCTATTGCTGCAGAACAGATCGTTAGATCAATCGCAGAGAAAGATCTCCACGCGGCAGAAAAATGTGTCATGCTACCATCATTTAAGATGACATGTGTACTTGCGGTGAATAGGTGTTCCAAACGTCTACCGCGTTGATCAATCGTACTTGATCCCCATTCAGGATTATGAGCGTTGAAATCGCCCATAAGAATGAATGGAGCAGGCAATTGATCAACTAAATCAACGATATCACGCATATCGACATTGTCGTTTGGAGGAAGATACATAGAACATAAAGTGACCAGAAAAGGAATAGCAACACGGACAGCTACAGCTTGTAATTCAGAATTCAAAGCAATCTCCTCACAATACACATCTTCGCGAACCAGAATCGCTACTCCACCACGAGCTTGGCCATCAGTAGGCACATCAGTACGAAATACTGAGAAGCCTCGTAATGAAACAGCTCTGGTGTCTCGAAAATGTGTTTCTTGTAAGCATATGCAAGAGGGAGTCTGCTCGGCATTGAGAACTTTAAATTCTTCGAAATGGCTGTAGAAACCATTACAATTCCACTGTAGTATGGAAGGCATTATTTGGGTGTGGAAGATTTATCTCGCTCTGGCCTAGAAAGTTTAATGCTTGTGACTTCCATAGGAGAAGAGGATCTCGAAGATTGAGATCCTTTACTCGGTGAAAATTTGGAGATGGAAGAACTTGAAACACTTGATGTTTCTCGTACCTCCATTGTTTTTTTCTTAGAAAAAATTTTCGGCGAAGTAGAAGGACTTGCCTTTAAATGGGAAATTTTGATCTTTGGCTTGGCGTTAATTTTTGTTTTATTTACACTTAAATTTTTGGTACCTTGATTCGAAATAGGTTTTAGATTTGAAGTTACACTGGACTTAGGAACATTAGTTTTAACAGGAGTTAAATTTGGAAGAGTTGTAGCAATATTAAGGGAAGGAACGGTATCCGTTTGAATTGCAATAGATTTTTTAATGACGGGTGTGGCAGCAATTGAAGCGAAAGAACGGCTAAAAACAGGACTAGTCTGAGATTTGAACTTCTTGCGGGCATCAAAATAAGAAAGCTTGTCGATAATTTTAATCTCAATGATCTTCTTCTCTTCCTGATTGCGTGGACAATCAGAAAAAAAGGAAGGATGATTGCCAGAACAATTAACGCAGCGGACCGGACCCTTACATTCCTCGCCCAAATGTTCCCGCTCACTGCACCGTGGACACACAGCCTGTGCGTCACAACGAGATGCAGTGTGCCCGAACTTCTGGCACTTAAAACAACGCATTGGTCGAGGAAAGTATGGTCTCACAGAACAACTGTGAAATCCAACCTTAATCTTCTCTGGAAGTTTGTCCAGCGCGAAAGTTAATACGACAGATGTGGTATTCTTTACTTCACCGTTTTTCTTTGTAGTAAGCCGTCGACACGTTATAACTCCTTGACTCGCAAGTTCTCGCGTACACTCATCCATCTCAACAAATAACAGGTCGTAACAGGATATTACGCCCTGGCATGTGTTGAGGGACTTGTGCGCCTCCACTACAATTGGCATTCCAAATAAAACAGTCGCTTTCAGTAACGATTTTGTTTGCAACGAATTTGCAGTTTCGACCAAAAGAGTACCATCGCGTAACCGTTTGGTGGATTTGGGTTCTCCACCAGCCAGCTCGTTCAGGCTCCTTGCCAAACCAAAACATGACACTTCGGAAATGGATTTACCATCTTCCGTTCTCTTTATAATAAGAAATTTGGGCGAAAACTTATTTTCGCCTTTCTGAAAATTTTCTCCTTCGTCCGATAACGGACGAGATCTTTTTGGGGGAGGGGCCCCCGGGGTTTTGTTTTTATTTGCCATTAACAATTAGAATAAATTCATCTCCTGGTCTCCCCACCCACCACGGAGCCACAATTTGGGACGTCACACCACAAACTGGTGTGATCGCCAGGGCTAACCAGGAGATATAGTCCCCCTCACCTGGCAATAAGCTTCAGAACGCTGCGAGCCACTCTCTCCAACGTCCGAAGACTTACCTCCAGGGTCGTGGGACTCACCTTACCGGCACAGAACGTAACGGCAAGCCGATTGGTCAGATAGGGTTAGTATCTGACCGCCCGTTTCGCAAGAATCCGAAGCCAAAGAGGTGTGTTGCGTTTAAGCTCAACCACCAGGATCATCTTCTCCTTCCTTACGGGTCTCCACGCACGGCAAACACGCGGGTGAGCAAAATAATAAGAAAGCAAAGTCCGCAGAAGATTGGCCCACTAATCTTCTGGTAAAAGTTCAGATGGAACAGTGTGTTTTTTACGAGGTACCTTCCTCGCCCATTGGTCGCCTCTTACGACCAGCAGAGGTGCTGCGGGTGAATTCTAACCCCCACCCGCAGGGGGCTGCCGCGAGGAGATCTTTCTCTGCGATTGATCTAACGATCTGTTCTGCAGCAATAGCTCCATTGTTTGAGTGGCATGTGCACTCAGACTTGCATCAAGGTGACCACTTTCCGATCATTCTGAAAGTTTTGCAGAGCTCAGATTCTGATGCTCGTTGTCCGAAATGGGCTTTAAAGCGAGCAGATTGGAATCTGTTCTCGGAGTTGGCCGTATTTGGTGAAAATGATTTCGTTGACGTGGACGACCATGTTCGGTATTTCACGGATGCAATCAAGTCTGCTGCACAAGAGAGTATTCATCTAACACCTATTCATTCTAATAGAATACCCGTTCCCTGGTGGAACGATGAGTGCAAGATTGCTATCCGAGAAAAACGACGTATTTTTCGCCATTTCAGGCGATTTCCAACCACCGAGAATATGATCCATTACTTCCAAGCCAAGGCAAAAGCTAGAAGAATTGTTCGAAAGAGTAAGAAAGCGTCATGGCAGAAATACATTTCTTCCATTACAACCTCCACTCCAGTTTCTAAAGTATGGGAGCAGGTCAGAAAGATATCTGGCCGCTCAAAATCTAGCACTGTTTCTGGCCTAAAAATCAATGGCAATGTCATTACCTGTCGGTCTGATGTTGCTAATATTATAGCATCCACTTTCGCGGATACTTCAAGTTCCAATCACTATCCAGCTGAGTTCCTCGCTCGAAACTCAATCTTGGAACGTCAATGTCTCAATTTTGTTTCGCCGGGCGACGAAATCTACAATCTTTCTTTCAGCGTGGATGAACTTGAAAGTGCGATTTCAGATTCTCACGACAGCGCTCCTGGACCTGATTCTATTCACTACCAGATGCTTCGCCATTTGAATCCTGCTGGAAAAACATTTCTTTTACAAATGTATAATCGCATTTGGTTTTCCGGTATCTGCCCAACACCATGGCGTGATGCGATTATTGTACCAATCCCAAAGCCTGGAAAAGACAAAACACTGCCATCTAGCTATCGCCCAGTCTCGCTTACCAGTTGTGTCTGCAAGCTCATGAAACGCATGATCAACAGGCGTCTTGTTTGGTTCCTGGAATCAAACAACCTGTTGGATAACATCCAGTGCGGCTTCCGCCATTTAAGGAAGTTTCAAGTTCGTGTGGGATATGACCTCTCCAACATTTTTACTCAAGAAAACGGAATACCGCAAGGGTCTATTCTGAGTGTCACGTTGTTTGCTGTGGCCATCAACGGTGTTGCACAGTGTATTCGATCACCTGTGCTGGGTTCCTTGTACGTGTACGACTTGGCAATTTTCTGCTGTTCTCGCAATATGACTTCCATAGAGCGTCAGCTGCAGTTAACAATCAATCGTCTTCATACCTGGGCTACCGAGCAAGGTTTCGTATTTTCTGCGGCCAAGACAGAGTGCATTCACTTCTGTCAACGCCGTCACCTTCACTTAGATCCTGTTCTCTCTCTCAGCGGTACTGATCTTCCATTTGTGGAAACTGCCCGTTTTCTTGGTCTTCTATTTGACAAGAAGCTTAACTGGCGTGCCCATCTTGTGGCTTTGAAGGCAAAATGTCGGCTTTCTCTAAATCTATTGCGAGTTCTTTCTTCCAAATCGTGGGGTGCCGATAGAATTTCTATGCTGCGCCTGTATTGGGCTTTGATACGCTCCAAGCTGGACTATGGCTGTATCGCTTACGCGTCTGCCAGGCCATCCGTTATCAAAACCATTGATACGATACACCATACTGGTATTCGTCTTGCTACTGGTGCTTTTCGTACCAGCCCAATACCAAGTTTATTGTGCGAAGCTGGCGAGCCTTCTCTGTATGATCGTCGCAGGCTTTTGACCATGAACTACACGGCAGCCATGAAGTCGAAACCATATCACCTGGTTTTTGACACTGTCTTTGGTCAACAGTTTGCGGAGATTTATGACAGAAGGGCTCGTTCGGTGGGTTCCTTTTCTATCAGATCTCGCAATACTTTTAGAGAAGTTAATTTTGAACTTCCTTCAACCCCAGACACTTCTTTCAGCCCCTTTCCACCTTGGACATTCTCCCGTCCGAATACCAACTATGCGCTTTCAAAGCTGGATCGATCCGCTACTCCACCCATTCTGTTCCAACGTGAGTTTGCTCGAATCATCGCCAACTATCGGCAATGGCTTCGCATTTACACCGACGGTTCGAAGAGCAACGACAGGGTTGCATGTGCCTATATATCGGCAAGAGGTGCGTGTGAGTTTCGACTTCACAAACTCTCGTCCGTATACACGACAGAGCTGTATGCACTCTACCAAGCACTTCTTTATATTTGCAGACTCGCACGTAATTCTTTTGTTATTATGTCAGACTCGATGAGCGCTTTGAAAGCGATTGATTCTTTGTACCCCAAACATCCTCTCTTGCAACAGATACAAGCAACCTTGATGACATTATCGTCAAAAGGGTCTATCGTGCGCTTTATTTGGGTACCGAGTCATGTTGGTATTCGCGGGAACGAAGCAGCTGATGCAGCAGCTAAGCGAGCTTTGTCCAAGGCCACCATTGATTATGATCGGGTGCTTGCTGATGACCTCAAAGGTCATTTTAAGCATCTGATCATGAATCAGTGGCAGGAAAGGTAGAGTCATATAGTATCTAACAAGCTTAAAAATGTTAAGCTCAACGTGAGGCCATGGGATTCTTCCCATAGGGCATCCCGAAAGGAGGAGGTCGCTGTGGCGAGACTCCGGATAGGGCACACCTGGTGGACGCATGGTCATGTTCTGCGCCGTGAGGAGGCTCCGATGTGCGAAACGTGTGACACTGCTTTGACAGTGGCGCACGTTTTGTTGGAGTGCTCCCAGTTTACCGAGAACGAAACAGGGCGGGTCTGTCACTTGACCTGTCGGTGGCCCTTGGTGACCATTCGACACTCATTGACAGGGTCGTCCTGTTCCTCAGGAATACAGGTCTATTTGCCTTTATTTAAAAGTGCTAGCTTTGTCATTAATTTTATTTATACACGTATTTTTTTTTTTAGCACTCAATAATATTTTACAATATTATTTATTTTTACAATTTTAAACCTGTACATTTTATTTATTTATATATACATTTATTAATATTTTACATTTAATAAATATTAAGTTTACAATTTTATTTTTACATAACATATATTTAGTTAGTTTCTTTCATAATATAGTTTATGGCGTAAAATAGCCCAAGAGGCTGATACGCCTTTAAATTTTAATCCTACCTAGCTACCTAACCCATATGCGTATAAGAAAGTTCGGTGCATGACACTGCAGATATTTAAATTTAAGCCACTTCTTATCTTCGCTTGGCATTATAATTCTAACAGCTTCCACAAGGATACAATCTTCTTCATGACGTTTTAACAAGTCTGCTCGTGCAAAATATTGTAAACATCGATCATAAATCCAATGTTTATGACTCTGTTTTGAAATTTGCGAGTTGAGAAGACGAGATAGTGATTTGATCCATGCAAAGTGTGATTGATTTGCCTGTTTCCAATAAAGTAGATTGACGTGTTGGTCTGTTTTATTTTTTTGTATAATGTAATGGTCCTACTACATTATAATTATTACTCTTTCCATCAAATTCAAGACCATAAACATTAAATTTATGTTGAATAACATACTAGGCGACAAATATATTGTGTAATTTCAAGACTTTACTTTCTCTATTTTGGCCTGTTTTAAAACTCTACAAGTTTGAATTTTGCAGAGGAATTGACAGTGGTCCAAGCAGTAGATCTTCCATTTTCAATATTTCTCTTTGATTAATTTGTTCATTATTCCTTACATATCTACTTTGAGAGTCACCACGTAATCTTCAAATGTGATGATATTGTATTGTATCATTGTCAAAGGCTTGTATTATGTATGGCCTAAAGCAGAGGTTCCCAAACTTTTTTGTGTCGTAAACCCCTTGCCATGTTTTTCGGTTTTGGGTAGACCCCCACTTACCTGATATTGATTTTTGTAAATCTCTATCTGTAGTGAAGTTTAATGTTAAAAACTTTAAGTAAAAACACATGTTAAGTTTTATACATTTATTAATTGAATTTACATTAAAACTACCCAAATAAAATTTTGTAGCTGTTATATAAAATATACGTAACATAAAATAAACTAAGCAATAAGTAAATGTTTTTAGTGAGAAGGATGAACCTGATGCTTTAATAATAAATTATCAACATTTGGCGTCATTTTGTAAGGTTTAATCTTAAATCTCCTCGGATAATGAAGTCCAGTCTGTTTCTTTTTTTCGTTAGGAGATTGGTAACAGCGCTAAACCCCCTTTCCACTAGGTATGACGATGGAAAGGAAATGAAAAATTTCCTCGCTATATTTCATAATACGGGATAAGTAACGGGTATATTGTGTTGCAGCCAGAATTGCTGATATCTGTATTTAAACTGAACCTTAAGTTCTTCGTTTGTACTTAGTTTACTCACTTCTTATGATGACATTCGTTTCTTCTATGTCACCATATGGGTTAATTATCCACGGTGGTATTACCATAGTCAAAACGTCCTCAAACCTAGTTTCCAAATCTGAATAGAGGGCATGTACATGTTGAACTTAGGTTGAAACGTCACGACGTCTTCGTGGCAGTTTGTCTGTGACAAATTAGGGAACTAGGAAAATTCGCCCCGTCCAATATTTTGCTTCATTAGTTTAACTCTGGCAAGAAACGCTGATAAGATGGACTCTGTTTTAATCAAATTTAGACTGTCGCCTTATAACTGCATATTAACCATATTAAATTTTGTAAACAAATCTGTTAAATAGGCGATGTCTGTTTTCCACTTCATTAAATTTTCTTTTAAAATTTTATCTTTAGTATCCAGAAATTCTAAAATAGTCTCAAAAAGTGCAAAAAATCTTGTCAAACATAAGCCCTTCGACAACCAGCGTACTTCAGTGTGAAGGAGTAATTGATGAAAGTGTTCGTCATTTTCTTCCAACAACTGCGCAAATAACCGCGTATTCAACGCGTTACTTCGATTCGGTTTACTGCATTAATGACTAATTGAAAAGATTCATGCAATCTAATACTCAAATCTTTAGCAACTAAATGTTGTCAGTCGCCAAGAGTCTTTCGAAGTGAACAGACGTGCTACTTATCCAGTTACAACCAAATATAAAAATATCTAAACAAACAAAAATAACCATACGTTTGCGTTTACACGTGGTGAAAACATAAACACACACAGTATTCAAAAGTGCATTGCGTACATTTAGTGTCTATTGAGTGCAAGTGTGCAACAAACATTTACCGTGCATCGGTGCGTCGTTGTGTGTAGGCGACCTGTGCTGAAGTAGTGCAGGAAGCCAACTCAACAAACAATGCTGGCGGAACATCTTCAATCGAGAATGAACCGCGGACTCCAACAACCTTTTACCTACAGGATACAATGCTACCCATAACACCAGGTAGAAACATTTCTTTGAACTACCCTAATTTATTTACACCAGGTCCCAGCAGAGCCACAACATCCACTCTATCTTACGCGAACAGTGGACAAGAGGATTATCAAGTAATGAAACGTAAAAAGACAATGGAAAAATCGCACAGAACAAGCGTACGACGCACTGAAACTACCCAATCACCTTCAACTGAAATCAGTAACCGATTCGAGGCGCTAACTGATTCCTCTGATATGGAAGCGGAACAAACTACAGAAGAAAGAAAACCACCACCAATCTTCATTCCTGCCATTGTCGATATCGTGAAAATGACCGCACTAATAGAAACGTTCATTACTCAAAGAGAATATGAATACAAGCTCAACAGAAACGATATGAAAATTAACACCAAAACAGGGAAAGCATATACAAAACTTATGCAGGGATTAAAAACAAGGAACGTTGGCCACCATACCTACCAGCCCAAAGTGAAAAGAGCATTCCGCATCGTACTAAGACACATACACCACTCCATGGATACAAATACGATTAAAGAAGAGATAGAATTGCTTGGTCATCAAGTAAGGAATGTTCGCCAAATGCTTCACAGCTCCACCAAAAAACCATTGTCACTTTTCTTTATTGATCTGGAACCAGCAGAAAACAACAAAATGATTTATGACAACTCTCGTTTACAAAATGCTGTAATAAAATTCGAACAACCGCACACGAAACGCGAAATAGTGCAATGCAAGACATGCCAAAGATACGGACACACTAAAACCTACTGTCAAAGACCTGCAAGATGCGTCAAATGTGGAAAAGACCACGAAACGGCTAGACTAGACAAACTGCAGCCATATGCGCACTCTGCCAAGGGGACCATCCAGCCAACTATAAAGGCTGTCTTGTTTATAAGGAAATTCGACAACGCAAATATCCCCAACTCCGAGAAAAACTAAGCGTACAACAACAAAATGATACACAACATAATTTCCCAAAACACCCGCGCCAAGACTTCGCGAGACAACCAGAATTATCGTACGCAGATACAGCTAGACGCCGCGAACCAACTCCAGAGAGCAAACAACCCAAGAAACATCAACCCAAGAACCACACGAACTGCAACATATGATGAAAACCATTATCTACGAAATGAGAACATTTATGAAGCAACAAGCAGAATAAATGTCCACCCTTATGAATTTGCTGTCCACTGTCATCAACAAAATCAAATAATGGAACACACAATAAAGATCGCTACCTGGAACGCAAAATTAATAACAACAAACTAGACATTGTCCTCGTATCTGCAACTCACTTCACTGATAGTTCCTACATTAAAATACCAAGATACAACTTAAACGACACCAAACATCCCGATGGTACAGCCCACGGTGGAACAGCAATATTAGTCAGAAACAACCTCAAACAATACGAACTAACTAAATTCCAAACTGATAAAATTCAGGCTACAGCTATATCTATCGAGGACTGGCATGGACCCGTAGTCGTTGCAGATATCTACAGCCCACTAAGACATGCCATTTCGGAAATAGAATACAAAGGATTCTTCCAAACACTAGGACGTCGATTCATGGTAGGCGGTGACTTCAACGCCAAGCATACCAACTGGGGTTCAAGACTTATAAATACAAAGGGAAGAACCTTAAATCGAACAATGCAAAACAATCAGCTAAAACACTTATCAACTGGCGAACCCACTTACTGGCCCACCGACAGACATTAAAATCCTGACCTACTGGATTTCTGCATATTCAAAGGCATCCCTGAGGAACACCTACAAATCGCATCAAGTCTAGACTTGACGTCAGACCATTCGCCAATTATCGCAACTCTTAGCTCCACCGTTGTAGAAAATCAAAAACCACCTGTGCTACATAACAACGGAACAAACTGGGAAAGATTTAGAGAAATAATTGAAGAAAAATTAACTTAAACGTATCGCTGAAAACGGATAATGAAATCGATGAGACAACAGAATATCTGACGACACTAATCCAAGAAGCGGCCTGGCATTCAACGCCAGAAATAAAACCAAAAGCGCAATCATTCGTTAAAGAACCAATATACATAAAAAAGCTCATAACAGTAAAGTGTCGATGTTGGAGTGCTCCCAGTTTACCGAGAACGAAACAGGGCGGGTCTGTCACTTGACCTGTCGGTGGCCCTTGGTGACCATTCGACACTCATTGACAGGGTCGTCCTGTTCCTCAGGAATACAGGTCTATTTGCCTTTATTTAAAAGTGCTAGCTTTGTCATTAATTTTATTTATACACGTATTTTTTTTTTTAGCACTCAATAATATTTTACAATATTATTTATTTTTACAATTTTAAACCTGTACATTTTATTTATTTATATATACATTTATTAATATTTTACATTTAATAAATATTAAGTTTACAATTTTATTTTTACATAACATATATTTAGTTAGTTTCTTTCATAATATAGTTTATGGCGTAAAATAGCCCAAGAGGCTGATACGCCTTTAAATTTTAATCCTACCTAGCTACCTAACCCATATGCGTATAAGAAAGTTCGGTGCATGACACTGCAGATATTTAAATTTAAGCCACTTCTTATCTTCGCTTGGCATTATAATTCTAACAGCTTCCACAAGGATACAATCTTCTTCATGACGTTTTAACAAGTCTGCTCGTGCAAAATATTGTAAACATCGATCATAAATCCAATGTTTATGACTCTGTTTTGAAATTTGCGAGTTGAGAAGACGAGATAGTGATTTGATCCATGCAAAGTGTGATTGATTTGCCTGTTTCCAATAAAGTAGATTGACGTGTTGGTCTGTTTTATTTTTTTGTATAATGTAATGGTCCTACTACATTATAATTATTACTCTTTCCATCAAATTCAAGACCATAAACATTAAATTTATGTTGAATAACATACTAGGCGACAAATATATTGTGTAATTTCAAGACTTTACTTTCTCTATTTTGGCCTGTTTTAAAACTCTACAAGTTTGAATTTTGCAGAGGAATTGACAGTGGTCCAAGCAGTAGATCTTCTATTTTCAATATTTCTCTTTGATTAATTTGTTCATTATTCCTTACATATCTACTTTGAGAGTCACCACGTAATCTTCAAATGTGATGATATTGTATTGTATCATTGTCAAAGGCTGGTATTATGTATGGCCTAAAGCAGAGGTTCCCAAACTTTTTTGTGTCGTAAACCCCTTGCCATGTTTTTCGGTTTTGGGTAGACCCCCACTTACCTGATATTGATTTTTGTAAATCTCTATCTGTAGTGAAGTTTAATGTTAAAAACTTTAAGTAAAAACACATGTTAAGTTTTATACATTTATTAATTGAATTTACATTAAAACTACCCAAATAAAATTTTGTAGCTGTTATATAAAATATACGTAACATAAAATAAACTAAGCAATAAGTAAATGTTTTTAGTGAGAAGGATGAACCTGATGCTTTAATAATAAATTATCAACATTTGGCGTCATTTTGTAAGGTTTAATCTTAAATCTCCTCGGATAATGAAGTCCAGTCTGTTTCTTTTTTTCGTTAGGAGATTGGTAACAGCGCTAAACCCCCTTTCCACTAGGTATGACGATGGAAAGGAAATGAAAAATTTCCTCGCTATATTTCATAATACGGGATAAGTAACGGGTATATTGTGTTGCAGCCAGAATTGCTGATATCTGTATTTAAACTGAACCTTAAGTTCTTCGTTTGTACTTAGTTTACTCACTTCTTATGATGACATTCGTTTCTTCTATGTCACCATATGGGTTAATTATCCACGGTGGTATTACCATAGTCAAAACGTCCTCAAACCTAGTTTCCAAATCTGAATAGAGGGCATGTACATGTTGAACTTAGGTTGAAACGTCACGACGTCTTCGTGGCAGTTTGTCTGTGACAAATTAGGGAACTAGGAAAATTCGCCCCGTCCAATATTTTGCTTCATTAGTTTAACTCTGGCAAGAAACGCTGATAAGATGGACTCTGTTTTAATCAAATTTAGACTGTCGCCTTATAACTGCATATTAACCATATTAAATTTTGTAAACAAATCTGTTAAATAGGCGATGTCTGTTTTCCACTTCATTAAATTTTCTTTTAAAATTTTATCTTTAGTATCCAGAAATTCTAAAATAGTCTCAAAAAGTGCAAAAAATCTTGTCAAACATAAGCCCTTCGACAACCAGCGTACTTCAGTGTGAAGGAGTAATTGATGAAAGTGTTCGTCATTTTCTTCCAACAACTGCGCAAATAACCGCGTATTCAACGCGTTACTTCGATTCGGTTTACTGCATTAATGACTAATTGAAAAGATTCATGCAATCTAATACTCAAATCTTTAGCAACTAAATGTTGTCAGTCGCCAAGAGTCTTTCGAAGTGAACAGACGTGCTACTTATCCAGTTACAACCAAATATAAAAATATCTAAACAAACAAAAATAACCATACGTTTGCGTTTACACGTGGTGAAAACATAAACACACACAGTATTCAAAAGTGCATTGCGTACATTTAGTGTCTATTGAGTGCAAGTGTGCAACAAACATTTACCGTGCATCGGTGCGTCGTTGTGTGTAGGCGACCTGTGCTGAAGTAGTGCAGGAAGCCAACTCAACAAACAATGCTGGCGGAACATCTTCAATCGAGAATGAACCGCGGACTCCAACAACCTTTTACCTACAGGATACAATGCTACCCATAACACCAGGTAGAAACATTTCTTTGAACTACCCTAATTTATTTACACCAGGTCCCAGCAGAGCCACAACATCCACTCTATCTTACGCGAACAGTGGACAAGAGGATTATCAAGTAATGAAACGTAAAAAGACAATGGAAAAATCGCACAGAACAAGCGTACGACGCACTGAAACTACCCAATCACCTTCAACTGAAATCAGTAACCGATTCGAGGCGCTAACTGATTCCTCTGATATGGAAGCGGAACAAACTACAGAAGAAAGAAAACCACCACCAATCTTCATTCCTGCCATTGTCGATATCGTGAAAATGACCGCACTAATAGAAACGTTCATTACTCAAAGAGAATATGAATACAAGCTCAACAGAAACGATATGAAAATTAACACCAAAACAGGGAAAGCATATACAAAACTTATGCAGGGATTAAAAACAAGGAACGTTGGCCACCATACCTACCAGCCCAAAGTGAAAAGAGCATTCCGCATCGTACTAAGACACATACACCACTCCATGGATACAAATACGATTAAAGAAGAGATAGAATTGCTTGGTCATCAAGTAAGGAATGTTCGCCAAATGCTTCACAGCTCCACCAAAAAACCATTGTCACTTTTCTTTATTGATCTGGAACCAGCAGAAAACAACAAAATGATTTATGACAACTCTCGTTTACAAAATGCTGTAATAAAATTCGAACAACCGCACACGAAACGCGAAATAGTGCAATGCAAGACATGCCAAAGATACGGACACACTAAAACCTACTGTCAAAGACCTGCAAGATGCGTCAAATGTGGAAAAGACCACGAAACGGCTAGACTAGACAAACTGCAGCCATATGCGCACTCTGCCAAGGGGACCATCCAGCCAACTATAAAGGCTGTCTTGTTTATAAGGAAATTCGACAACGCAAATATCCCCAACTCCGAGAAAAACTAAGCGTACAACAACAAAATGATACACAACATAATTTCCCAAAACACCCGCGCCAAGACTTCGCGAGACAACCAGAATTATCGTACGCAGATACAGCTAGACGCCGCGAACCAACTCCAGAGAGCAAACAACCCAAGAAACATCAACCCAAGAACCACACGAACTGCAACATATGATGAAAACCATTATCTACGAAATGAGAACATTTATGAAGCAACAAGCAGAATAAATGTCCACCCTTATGAATTTGCTGTCCACTGTCATCAACAAAATCAAATAATGGAACACACAATAAAGATCGCTACCTGGAACGCAAAATTAATAACAACAAACTAGACATTGTCCTCGTATCTGCAACTCACTTCACTGATAGTTCCTACATTAAAATACCAAGATACAACTTAAACGACACCAAACATCCCGATGGTACAGCCCACGGTGGAACAGCAATATTAGTCAGAAACAACCTCAAACAATACGAACTAACTAAATTCCAAACTGATAAAATTCAGGCTACAGCTATATCTATCGAGGACTGGCATGGACCCGTAGTCGTTGCAGATATCTACAGCCCACTAAGACATGCCATTTCGGAAATAGAATACAAAGGATTCTTCCAAACACTAGGACGTCGATTCATGGTAGGCGGTGACTTCAACGCCAAGCATACCAACTGGGGTTCAAGACTTATAAATACAAAGGGAAGAACCTTAAATCGAACAATGCAAAACAATCAGCTAAAACACTTATCAACTGGCGAACCCACTTACTGGCCCACCGACAGACATTAAAATCCTGACCTACTGGATTTCTGCATATTCAAAGGCATCCCTGAGGAACACCTACAAATCGCATCAAGTCTAGACTTGACGTCAGACCATTCGCCAATTATCGCAACTCTTAGCTCCACCGTTGTAGAAAATCAAAAACCACCTGTGCTACATAACAACGGAACAAACTGGGAAAGATTTAGAGAAATAATTGAAGAAAAATTAACTTAAACGTATCGCTGAAAACGGATAATGAAATCGATGAGACAACAGAATATCTGACGACACTAATCCAAGAAGCGGCCTGGCATTCAACGCCAGAAATAAAACCAAAAGCGCAATCATTCGTTAAAGAACCAATATACATAAAAAAGCTCATAACAGTAAAGTGTCGATGGCGGAGAATATGACAAAACTCGAGACAACCACTTGACAAAAACCACTTTAACATCGTAGCAAGAGAACTCAAAGCGGCCCTCAGCGACTTGAGAAATTCTCACTTTGAAGAATATATAAAAAAATTGACACCCACAGAAACAATAAACTATTCACTATGGAAGGCTACAAGAAAACTTAAGGGGTTAGGGGCAGTCATAAATTTGAAAAAATCGATGTTTCAAAAATTACACTATCGGAAAGATTGATCCTTCGACTATCATTTCCCGAAGTTTCAAGTTGATCCTACGCGTAGAAGTATTTTTTTTCGACCGCTGAAACGAACAATGCACGCCGCCGCGCTGCGCCCGTCCGGCGTCCCAGCCGCTCCGAACGCCGTCTCGCTCGCTCTTGTAACGGTCGCGCACGTGCCCGTGTTTGTGTCGCGCCGTGTAAAATCTATAAACGATGGGTCGAAACAAAGTGACTCGAAGTGCGCGCGACAGTAATCACAGGCGAAAAGATCGGAGTCGAAAAAGGAAGCATCCGTTCAACCCGAAAACGCCGGAGATCGACGAAAAAAGCTTCAGTGCGTCGGCGAAGAAAATCAGGAGACAAGAGGAAGTCATAGTGCCGCAGGACGATTCCACTAAGTACCGGATCATCAACTTCGTGACCGTGTTTGCTGCCATCTCGAATTTGGTGAAGTGTCGCGAGTGCAATGGTAACTTGAAATTCACACCTGACAGTACGCGTGGACTGGGCTTCAAAATTGCTGTGATATGTGACAACTGCCCGATCGTATCGATTCCATCTTGCTCTTTCATTGGGCACACGTACGAGATCAACAGGCGTTTCATATTCGCAATGAGACTACTGGGACTTGGCCACGAAGGATGCGTAAAACTGTGCGGGCTTCTGGACATGCCGAGTTTTCTGGCTAAGAAAACGTACAACATCTTGGTGAAGCAGATACTGGGATCAGTGACAGCAGTGGCGGATATATTGTTCCAGAGGGCAGTGACTGAAGAACGAGAAGAAACTGTTCGCCAAACCGATGCAGCGAAGGACGACGAACTAACTGTGTCAGGTGATGGGACGTGGCATAAGCGCGGATTTACGTCATTGTATGGCGTCTCGTCGCTGATCGGCTACTACAGTGGAAATGTGCTCGATGTGGTCGCGAAAAGTGCGTACTGCAAAATGTGCGAAGTTTGGAAAGGCAAAGAGGATACTCACGAATACGAAGACTATATGGAAACTCATGCAGCGGATTGTTCAACCAACCACCATGGATCAGCTGGGAAGATGGAAGTCGACGCCATAACTGAAATGTTTCGCAGATCTCAATGAAAGTACCAGGTCAAATACGTCAACTACATCGGTGATGGGGATTCCAAAACGTATGCAGGTGTTCGTGATGCTCATCCCTATGGTCCTGAAACAGTCATCCAGAAGAAGGAGTGCGTCGGTCACGTACAGAAGCGGATGGGCTCCAGGTTACTCGCGTGTAAGAAAAACACACGAGGACTCGGCGGCAGAGGGAAACTCACCGGTAAACTTATTAGGTAGGTAGGATTAAAATTTAAAGGCGTATCAGCCTCTTGGGCTATTCACGCCATAAACTATATTATGAAAGAAACTAACTAAATATATGTTATGTAAAAATAAAATTGTAAACTTAATATCTATTAAATGTAAAATATTAATAAATGCATATATAAATAAATAAAATGTACAGATTTAAAATTGTAAAAATAAATGATATTGTAAAATATTATTGAGTGATAAAAAAAATGCGTGTATAAATAAAATTAATGACAAAGCTAGCACTTTTAAATAAAGGCAAATAGACCTGTATTCCTGAGGAACAGGACGACCCTGTCAATGAGTGTCGAATGGTCACCAAGGGCCACCGACAGGTCAAGTGACAGACCCGCCCTGTTTCGCTGCTCGGTAAACTGGGAGCACTCCAACAAAACGTGCGCCACTGTCAAAGCAGTGTCACACGTTTCGCACATCGGAGCCTCCTCACGGCGCAAAAGATGACCATGCGTCCACCAGGTGTGCCCTATCCGGAGTCTCGCCACAGCGACCTCCTCCTTTCGGGATGCCCTATAGGAAGAATCCCATGGCCTCACGTTGTGCTTAACATTTTTAAGCTTGTTATAAACTATATGACTCCACCTTTCCTGCCACTGTTTCATGATCAGATGCTTAAAATGACCTTTGAGGTCATCAGCAAGCACCCGATCATAATCAATGGTGGCCTTGGACAAAGCTCGCTTAGCTGCTGCATCAGCTGCTTCGTTCCCGCGAATACCAACATGACTCGGTACCCAAATAAAGCGCACGATAGACCCTTTTGACGATAATGTCATCAAGGTTGCTTGTATCTGTTGCAAGAGAGGATGTTTGGGGTACAAAGAATCAATCGCTTTCAAAGCGCTCATCGAGTCCGACACAATAACAAAAGAATTACGTGCGAGTCTAGAAATATAGAGAAGTGCTTGGTAGAGTGCATACAACTCTGCCGTGTATACGGACGAGAGTTTGTGAAGTCGAAACTCACATGCACCTCTTGCCGATATAAAAGCACATGCAACCCTGTCGTTACTCTTCGAACCGTCGGTGTAAATGCGAATCCATTGCCGATAGTTGGCAATGATTCGAGCAAACTCACGTTGGAACAGAATGGGTGGAATAGCGGAACGATCCAGCTTTGAAAGCGCATAGTTGGTATTCGGACGGGAAAATGTTCAAGGTGGAAAGGGGCTGAAAGAAGTGTCTGGGGTTGAAGGAAGTTCAAAATTAACCTCTCCAAAAGTATTGCGAGATCTGATAGAAAAGGAACCCACCGAACGAGCCCTTCAGTCATAAATCTCCGCAAACTGTTGACCAAAGACAGTGTCAAAAACCAGGTGATATGGTTTCGACTTCATGGCTGCCGTGTAGTTCATGGTCAAAAGCCTGCGACGATCATACAGAGAAGGCTCGCCAGCTTCGCACAATAAACTTGGTATTGGGCTGGTACGAAAAGCACCAGTAGCAAGACGAATACCAGTATGGTGTATCGTATCAATGGTTTTGATAACGGATGGCCTGGCAGACGCGTAAGCGATACAGCCATAGTCCAGCTTGGAGCGTATCAAAGCCCGATACAGGCGCAGCATAGAAATTCTATCGGCACCCCACGATTTGGAAGAAAGAACTCGCAATAGATTTAGAGAAAGCCGACATTTTGCCTTCAAAGCCACAAGATGGGCACGCCAGTTAAGCTTCTTGTCAAATAGAAGACCAAGAAAACGGGCAGTTTCCACAAATGGAAGATCAGTACCGTTGAAAGAGAGAACAGGATCTAAGTGAAGGTGACGGCGTTGACAGAAGTGAATGCACTCTGTCTTGGCCGCAGAAAATACGAAACCTTGCTCAGTAGCCCAGGTATGAAGACGATTGATTGTTAACTGCAGCTGACGCTCTATGGAAGCCATATTGCGAGAACTGCAGAAAATTGCCAAGTCGTCCACGTACAAGGAACCCAGCACAGGTGAACGAATACACTGTGCAACACCGTTGATGGCCACAGCAAACAACGTGACACTCAGAATAGACCCTTGCGGTACTCCGTTTTCTTGAGTAAAAATGTTGGAGAGGTCATTTCCCACACGAACTTGAAACTTCCTTAAGGAAAGAAAGCTTTCAAGAAATATGGGAAGATTACCTCTTAAGCCCCAGGAGTGTAAAGTGCGCATAATACCAAAACGCCAAGTGGTATCATAGGCCCGGGAAATATCAAAAAACACAGCTACCATATGTTGCTTGTTGAGAAAAGCATCCCGGATGGTTGATTCAAGTCTTATCAGGTGGTCTGCAGTGGAACGGAAACGGCGGAAGCCGCACTGGATGTTATCCAACAGGTTGTTTGATTCCAGGAACCAAACAAGACGCCTGTTGATCATGCGTTCCATGAGCTTGCAGACACAACTGGTAAGCGAGACTGGGCGATAGCTAGATGGCAGTGTTTTGTCTTTTCCAGGCTTTGGGATTGGTACAATAATCGCATCACGCCATGGTGTTGGGCAGATACCGGAAAACCAAATGCGATTATACATTTGTAAAAGAAATGTTTTTCCAGCAGGATTCAAATGGCGAAGCATCTGGTAGTGAATAGAATCAGGTCCAGGAGCGCTGTCGTGAGAATCTGATATCGCACTTTCAAGTTCATCCACGCTGAAAGAAAGATTGTAGATTTCATCGCCCGGCGAAACAAAATTGAGACATTGACGTTCCAAGATTGATTTTCGAGCGAGGAACTCAGCTGGATAGTGACTGGAACTAGATGTATCCGCGAAAGTGGATGCTATAATATTAGCAACATCAGACCGACAGGTAATGACATTGCCATTGATTTTTAGGCCAGAAACAGTGCTAGATTTTGAGCGGCCAGATATTTTTCTGACCTTCTCCCATACTTTAGAAACTGGAGTGGAGGTTGTAATGGAAGAAATGTATTTCTGCCATGACGCTTTCTTACTCTTCCGAACAATTCTTCTAGCTTTTGCCTTGGCTTGGAAGTAATGGATCATATTCTCGGTGGTTGGAAATCGCCTGAAATGGCGAAAAATACGTCGATTTTCTCGGATAGCAATCTTGCACTCATCGTTCCACCAGGGAACGGGTATTCTATTAGAATGAATAGGTGTTAGAGGAATACTCTGTTGTGCAGCAGACTTGATTGCATCCGTGAAATACCGAACATGGCCGTCCACGTCAACGAAATCATTTTCACCAAATACGGCCAACTCCGAGAACAGATTCCAATCTGCTCGCTTTAAAGCCCATTTAGGACAACGAGCATCAGAATCTGAGCTCTGCAAAACTTTCAGAATGATCGGAAAGTGGTCACTTTGATGCAAGTCTGAGTGCACATGCCACTCAAACAATGGAGCTATTGCTGCAGAACAGATCGTTAGATCAATCGCAGTGAAAGATCTCCACGCGGCAGAAAAATGTGTCATGCTACCATCATTTAAGATGACATGTGTACTTGCGGTGAATAGGTGTTCCAAGCGTCTACCGCGTTGATTAATCGTACCTGATCCCCATTCAGGATTATGAGCGTTGAAATCGCCCATAAGAATGAATGGAGCAGGCAATTGATCAATTAAATCAACGATATCACGCATATCGACATTGTCGTTTGGAGGAAGATAGATAGAACATAAAGTGACCAGAAAAGGAATAGCAACACGGACAGCTACAGCTTGTAATTCAGAATTCAAAGCAATCTCCTCACAATACACATTTTCGCGAACCAGAATCGCTACTCCACCACGAGCTTGGCCATCAGTAGGCACATCAGTACGAAATACTGAGAAGCCTCGTAATGAAACAGCTCTTGTGTCTCGAAAATGCGTTTCTTGCAAGCATATGCAACAGGGAGTCTGCTCGGCATTGAGAGCTTTAAATTCCTCAAAATGGCTGTAGAAACCATTACAATTCCATTGTAGTATGGGAGGCATTATTGAGATATGGAAGATATTTCTCGCTCTGACCTAGAAAGTTTTATAGTTGTTATTTCCATTGGAGAAGAAGATCTCGAAGAATGAGATCCCTTCTTTTTCGGAATTTTGGTGATGGCGGAACTTGAAACATTCGATGTTTCTCGAACCTCCATTGTTTGTTTTTTGGAAATAATTTTTGGCGAAGTGGAAGGACTTGCCTTTAAATGTGTAATTTTGATCTTCGGTTTGTTGCTAACTTTCGTCTTAGATAGACTTATAATTTTTGTTGATGGATTCAAGATTGATTTTAAATTTTGAGTAACACTAGATTTAGGACTGGTAATTTTAGCAACAGAAGGCAAAGTTGGAACAATTGTGGAAATAGTAGTTGAAGGAAGGCTATCGGTCTGAACGGCAATAGATTTTTTTATGACTGGTGTTGCAGCAATGGTTGCGAAAGAACGGTTAAAAACAGGACTAGCTTGCGTTTTGAATTTCTTCCGGGCATCGAAATATGAAAGTTTGTCTGTAATTTTGATTTCAATAATCCTTCTCTCCTCCTGATTGCGTGGACAATCGGAAAAGAAAGAGGGATGATTGCCAGAACAATTAACGCAATTGGCCGGACCTTTACACTCCTCGCCCAAATGCTCCTGCTCACTACACCGTGGACACACAGCCTGTGCGTCACAACGGGATGCAGTGTGCCCGAACTTTTGGCATTTGAAACAACGCATTGGCCGAGGAAAGTACGGTCTCACCGAACAACTGTGGAACCCAACTTTAATCCTTTCTGGAAGCTTATCCAGCGCGAAAGTCAAAACTACGGATGTGGTATTCTTTATCTCACCGTTTTTCTTGGTAGTAAGTCGTCGACAAGTAACTACACCTTGACTCGATAGCTCTCGCGTACACTCATCCATCTCAACATATAACAGGTCGTAACACGATATTACGCCCTGACACGTGTTGAGGGATTTGTGCGCTGTCACTACAATTGGCATGCCAAATAAAACGGTCGATTTTAATAATGCCTTCGTTTGAGTTGAATTTGCCGTTTCAACTAGGAGGGTACCATCGCGAAGCCGTTTGGTGGATTTTGGTTCTCCACCAGCCAACTCGTTCAGGGACCTCGCTAAGCCAAAACAAGAGACTTCAGAAATATATTTTCCTTCTTCAGTCCTTTTAACAATAAGAAATTTGGGCGAAAATTTATTTTCGCCCTTCAGAAAACTTTCTCCCTCGTCCGATAACGGACGAGATCTTTTTGGGGGAGGGGCCCCCGGGGTTTTGATTTTGTTTGCCATAAACAAATAGAACGTTTCATCTCCTGGTCTCCCCACCCACCACGGAGCCACAATTTGGGACGTCACACCACAAACTGGTGTGATCGCCAGGGCTAACCAGGAGATATAGTCCCCCTCACCTGGCAATAAGCTTCAGAATGCTGCGAGCCACTCTCTCCAACGTCTGAAGACTTACCTCCAGGATCGTGGGACTCACCTTACCGGTACACAGAACGTAACGGCAAGCCGATTGGTCAGATAGGGTTAGTATCTGACCGCCCGTTTCGCAAGAATCCGAGGCCAAAGAGGTGTGTTGCGTGTAAGCTCAACCACCAGGATCATCTTCTCCTTCCTTACGGGTCTCCACGCACGGCAAACACGCGGGTGAGCAAAATAACAAGAAAGAAAAGTCCGCAGAAGATTGGCCCACTAATCTTCTGGTAAAAGTTCAGATGGAACAGTGTGTTTTTTACGAGGTACCTTCCTCGCCCATTGGTCGCCTCTTACGACCAGCAGAGGTGCTGCGGGTGAATTCTAACCCCCACCCGCAGGGGGCGGTAAACTTATTGATAAGTTTACCGTTTATTACGGACTAGTAATAAGGCGACACAACCAGTCTGTCCCCTGCATGAGAAACGCCATTTGGGCGACTTATCACCACTACAATTACGATCACAAGCTGTGTCCAGTTGGAAGCGATTCCTGGTGCACCTGGCAGCGGGCGGCCGTCAACAAAAACTTGGATTTATTCTAGCATGGATATGTTAAACTTCCAGATGACGTCTCCAAAGCCATAAAACCAATTTATGCTGACTTGACGAAGGAGGAATTACTCGAACGCTGTGTGGGTGGTTTCACACAAAACAGCAACGAGAGCTACAACCAGCTGATTTGGAAAATCTGTCCAAAAACCCTCCCAGGAAGCTCAACGATCGTCCTAATTGCGGCCTACATAGCAGCTGTTATATACAACGAGGGATTCTACAGCACCCTGATGATCTTCCAGGCGATGGGTGTGAACTGCCGCCCAAATATCCACAGATTTGTTGCCGAGAAAAACGAGCAGCGGTTAACGATCGGCGACAGCCGCGCGCTCGCCGCTACCAGGGAGGAGCGGATGCATAAAAGGCAGGAGCGGGTGAAGACTTTGGAGGACCTCCTGGACTCGGAAGGACCCCAGTACGGTCCCAGGATCGACGATGAGCTGTAAGTCCCGTTTCATGCGTTTATAGATCACTTTTATGCACATAGAGACCATTTTTATGCACTCAAAACTTCAAAGTCGTTTTTCTCGAAACGACATTTTTCAATGCGGTGGACATGATTCCAGCCAAAGTTATGAACGGATTTGGCTGCAATTTTGCATAATTGTTCTTCGATAGATTCTTGTGTACTTGCAAGAAGTAATTTAGGTTCCGATAATATTAACTATTTTTTTGGCATGCTGAAACAGAAAAATTGTAGGTAAAAAAACAGCACTTTTTTTCAAACCGCCGCAATTTTGTTTAACATTGTTGAAATTGATTTTCCTTCGTTCAAGTACAAGGTTTTTATATAAAATAAAGGGCTCGATGTTTGTTTTCGGTTTCAGATAAGCAGTATGGCCGGGGGGATGTCCACGGGAACCCCGCTTCCTGAAAAGCCCCCTCCTCCGTCCAGGTTTTTAACATATTAAATATTGTTTGTTCACAAACTAGAAGAATAGACCTTTCCAACGTCCTAATTGCTTTCTTCCTACGACTTTTACTTTTCGAGAAAATAAATTCTAAAAAACACCTAAAAATCACGGCCGTGACTGCCCCTAACCCCTTAAACGACCACAATTTCCTATACCACCAATACGGAAAACTAACGGAAAATGGGCCAGATGTCCTGTCGAAAAAGCTAAAACTTTTGCCGTGCACTTAGCAAATGTATTCCAACCATCTCCAGGTACGAACCCTGTACACGACACAGAAATCCTTGACTTCCTCGAATCAACTCGCACTACCAGTCAAATTCTTCTCCCCTAACGAAATCCTCTCTGTGATAAAAAACCTGAACCCAAAAAAAGCACCAGGGTATGATCTAATAACAGCGCGCATAATAAAAGAGCTGCCCAGGAAGGGATTAATACTTATAACCGCAACATTCAATGCCATTCTACGCATTGGATTCCTACCGTCAATATGGAAAGTGGCCCAGATAATTGTTATACCAAAACCCGGAAAAAACCCTCAAGAAGTAACATCGTATAGACCTATAAGTTTACTGCCAACCTTGTCCAAACTATTTGAGAAAATGCTCTTGAAACGCATCAAGCCAATTCTGGAAGAAAAGCACATAATACCTGAACACCAATTTGGATTTAGAAACGATCACTCAACAATAGAACAGATACACCAAGTTGTAAATACAATTAGAAATAGCTTAGAGGAAAAACTCTACTGCTCCGCTGCCTTCCTCGACGTTAGCCAAGCGTTCGACAAAGTCTGGCATCCGGGACTTCTGTACAAGATTAAAAAATAACTACCACACCTGATATATAACATACTTAAATCATACCTTACGGACAGATACTTCCAAGTCAAGATAATGAACGAACAAACGAGCCTATACCCAATAAAATCTGGCGTTCCACAGGGAAGTGTCTTAGGTCCAGTGCTATATACAGTATATACAGCCGACCTACCAGTTAATAATGCATCAACAACTGCGACCTTCGCCGATGATACGGCAGTACTTGCTATCAACAAAGATCCAGTAGCCGCATCTGCACAACTCGAAGAAAGCCTCTACCAAATCCAAGAGTGGACCCAAAAATGGCGCATCAAACTAAACGACAAAAATTCTGTACATACTACATTTACACTAAAGAGAAACACTTGCCCAGCCGTAACACTAAATAATGTTGAATTGCCACAAGCAGATGAAGCCAAATATCTTGGCCTACACCTCGACAGGAGATTAACATGGCGAAAACATATTCAAATGAAACGAAAGCACCTTGGATTAAAAAGACAAAAACTCTACTGGCTCATTGGACGGCAATCTCAACTCTCACTAAATAACAAACTATTGCTCTACAATATCATACTCAAGCCTATATGGACCTACGGAATACAACTCTGGGGAACGGCTAACAACTCCAACATCGAAATCTTACAAAGATTTCAATCGACCACACTCCGAATTATCACAGATGCCCCTTGGTACATAAAGACCTACAAATATCAACCGTAAAAGAGGAAATACGAAAATATAGCGGTAAATACCAACGTAGACTCGAACAACATCCAAACTCCCTCGCAATCAATCTTTTAGACAATAGTGAAACAGTGCAATGTTAGTCCGAATGAATTCAAGGATTTTGTCGTAATTGTGAAGTTCTTCCATATATTGTGTATTATTTGCAATTGTTAATTTAAGATTCTCGAATTGACTGTTTAGATTATCATACTGTTCAAAGAGAGGTTTTAGGTTGTAGTAGTGAATAAATGAGTGTGTTGATTTTTCAAGTTTAGCGGGACCCAAACTGATATGTAGTATTCCTAAGTTCTCGGTTATATTCCTGATGATTGATCCACGTCCGATCGAGAACAACTTTTTTTTTTTTTTAAGAATAATTATTTTTCTTTGGTCTTTTTATATTTGAAAGGTGGATATTTGCTATTTTATTACCATGTTTTGTTTTGATCTTTGTAGTTTTTAAGTTTTTATTAATTGATTTTAATTCTTGTGGATCATATTTATTTTTTGTTTTCTGTTGCTTCTGTCTGTTTTTTATAAAGATTTGTTCAGGAATTTGGGGCAATTCTTCTCGAGTTTCATTAATTTTTCCTATAATTCTCGTTTTGTTTTGTTCTATTTTGTTGTTAATTGTTTGGTAGAGTAGTTTTGTTTTATTTCTGTGACTTTCAATGTAGTTATTAATAAGTTGTTTGTTAATGTCAATGTTGAATGGAGATTTGGTTTCTAAATGACCAGATGTTATTTCGCAGGGTTTCAATTTAGTAACTGAATGTGTGGTGATGTTATAAGCCAAAAGTGCATAATTTACTTTCATTTCTATAGGTTCTTTATTGTATTTTGGTTGGTTGTTAAATCATCTAATGTGTTCTATTAATGTAGAGTGGAAACGTTCGATGATACCGTTTGACTCAGGGTGTTGTGAACTGATGAAATGTATATCAATTTTGTGTAGCTCTAATAATTCTTTAACAATGGAATTTTTAAATTCAAGTCCATTATCAGATATGATTTGTTCGGGGATACCATGATGTGTAAAATATTTAATTAAATTATTTACTATTTCAATGCCTTGACCTGAATTTAATTTGTAAGCTTGAGCGTATTTAGAGAAAGAGTCCACTAATGTAAAAAATTTAGTATTTTCTAAAGTTATGCTATCTACGTGTAGTATTTGAAATGGTTTGAATGCTGTAGGGATGATGTTGAGTTTTAATTTTAAAGGCCTTCTGTCATATTTGGTTATTTGACAGGTTTCGCAGCCATTAATGTATGTCTGTACGGATTTTCGTAACTTAGGCCAATAGTAATGTTGTTTTATTCTAGTTTCCGTATCATCGATACCTCGATGATTTGTTTTGCTCTCGTGATAGCTTTTTATTATCTGGATTACTTCGTCTTCGTCAGTAACGTCTGTTAGGTATTGTGTACATTTAATCATAATGGCCCGTAGCACGCACAAGCTACTAAAGTTCTGTATTTGGGGCTACTAGCTAATATCATGGTAACGCCTAATACACTCCTTAATAACTTCCATAGCACGGACAGTTGATTAGCAATGTATTAGCTGATCATGCCTACTAGCAAAAATACGCTTGGCAATGTCGCATATTACTGTCACTTGTCAAAATTAAATTTATGCAGACATTGAACAAATTAAATTGTATTATATTTTATTGAAATTGATTGTTAATTGAGGTAAATAATTAGTTTCTATATCAATTTTAACTATTTTGCTTATTCGCTAACTACTAGTTTAACATAATTCTATAGTTTCAAGAAATACATTTTCTGTTTTCAATTTAATATATGTTCAATGATTGATGTAATGAGTGGATCAAGCAGAGAGCGGGCAAATGAGGAAAATTTGTTATTGTTGGAGTGTGTGCGAGCTCATCGGGAAGTGATTTCATGTAAAATGAATGCTGTGAATGTGTTAAAATCAAAGAAGAGTGCATGGGCCGAGATAGGCAATATTTTTTGTGCAAATGAATATGTGAGAACAGTTGTAAGAATAAAAGAGCAATGAAGAGGAATTAAATCAAGTGCTTCAGTCGTGAGGCAAATGAAGATAGAAAAAGAGACGAAGCAGATAAGAAATAATACGGCGAAGAAGAAAAATAGAAAAATTGAAGTTAGCACTCGTCGAGTTGAAAAAAAAAATTTTATTGAGAAATTGATTTGTTAAAAAATAAAATAAATTAGTCTATTATTAAATATGTACTTTTATTTAACTGTTACATTGAAAATTTAATTAATTACAAGTTTAGTAGTTCAAAAACATGTATATTTCTATATGTACAAACCAACGAAAATGATGTTTTGCAACCAATGCGAACAAATAGAACTAGTATATCACCTATGCCAAAAGTGTTAACTACTTTCCAATATTTTATATAAAGGTTTATGTTAAGCTGGACGTTGAAAATAATTTGAAGTAAACTGCGTTCACATCATCGTCGTCATCAGAGGTTTCAAAATCGGAATCTACGAATTAAAAAATTATATTATTTATAACCGCAATGCAAAGTAATTACTAATAGACGTACCAATATCACCTTGATTCCTGGCAATGCGAATATTGTGCAAACCATCCAAAACGGCTACAAAAATAATAATTATTACTGATAAATTCACCATTGAGGTTATGTTTCGGAAGTTAGTATTAGATCGGTTTAACATTTAAATAATTTAATGATACAGCAAAACGTTTTTTAGAGCGATTACCAAATATATTTATAGATTGTATTAATGATAAAGTACGAAGCAGAAAAGCATAGCAGCCATAGACAGACTGCACACTTCATTCTCTTCATTGCACTGCACAGTCGTAAATAAATGTGGAGACGCGCACACCTATAATTTATGCCGCTAATTTTGAATTTCACTTAAAAACTTGCCGTTATTTTCTTGATATAAAACTTTTGCAAAATATCACAAAGTAGTTAACACCTGTAGTGTAGATGAAATAGTTGTTCTATTTGCTTGTAAACGATATCTGCGACGTAATTCTTTTTCTGACAATAAATCAAATGAGTTTCTTCGGTTTCTATATATAAATATACGTCTTTTTGGCCTAATAATTGCCAAGTCTTCACGCAATTCGCGAATATCGCCTATAGCATTCGCCATTTTTGAATGCTAATACAACGCTAAACATGGTCCTAGCTGGTTTTGAGGAGTGTATTAATTTGTTGACGTTACTATGGGCAACCATGCTTAGTAGCCCTTAGTAGCGTGTGCGTGCTATGTTTTTTTAGTAGACCCGACATTATTAGCTAATACAGCCTTAGTAGCTTGTCCGTGCTACGGGCCATTGATTTCAGAATCTTTGAAGAAGTTTTGTAGAGTTAAACTAAATTTTTCATACAAGTTATTATCAAAATATAGGTAGTATTTTACTTTTGGCACTATGTATTGCTTAATAAAGTCTATCATTTCTGTTTCGTAATTTAGTTTAGAAAACTCTACTAAGAACCGTTGTTTAAGTTTATCGTATAGTTTTAGTACAATAGGGTTTTTTGGGTTATATTCCAATTCCGATATTATAATTTGATTTTTTCCATAATTTACCGGACATTCGACTATGGGGATTCCTATGATTGGGTTTTCGTGATTAGAATGTACTGTGATAGTACTTTCACTGGGTGTTGCGTCAACTTCATTTACTGGTTCATCACCTGTTTCTACGATTAATGATTGATTGTCTATTTGTTCATTAATTCTAAACTGTTCATTAAAGTTTTCCATATACTTAAAAAATTATTTGGAATTGGCATTGTCAGTATCGTTTGTATTAAGTTCTATATGAGGTGGTGTGTCATTAGATTTCTTGAATACTGTTATGAGTATGTCGGTGTCGTTAAAAATATATTGGAACATCGATTTGACGTCTGTCCATTTTAACATATCTGTGCCGCAAGCGATTTTTGGAATGTTTAGATTTTTAATACCGTTTTTGAGAGAAAGTACTTTGAGATTTAAAAGGGTGTAGAACAAGTCCTGATTAGTAGGTTTATTGAAGTATTTTTCTTTAGTAATTAAATAGATGATGTATCTAGTTTTATCTTTTAAATAAACTAAACTATGAAGTCGAGGATTTTGTTTTTTTAGTTTATCAATATTATTAAAGTTTTCCTTGAATTGTTTTGCTATGCCTATTGCCATGTGTAGATCTCTACTAATGCAATGTGCTAAGCTGTTATTTATTGGGGCGTCGAATCGATCTCCTTCGATTTCTATGATATTGTTATTAGTATATGTATTAGTCTATTTTGTAATGAGAAAGTCTTGGTATTGTGCTAAAGGGGAGTGTTCCGCGGAATTTGATAACAAATTTTGAGTTTTACTAATAGATTCATGGGGAATTCGGCTTAACGCATCTGCGTTTGTGTTGAATTTACCCTTTTTGTATACGATTTCATAGTCGTATTCTTCAAGCTTTAGTCGCCAACGTATCAATTTCTGACTGCACTGTTTTAAGGAAAATAGCCAATGGAGTGGTCTATGATCTGTATAAATTTTGAATTTACGACCGAAAATATATGGCCTAAAATACTGGGTTGCCCAAACTATTGCCAAAAGTTCTTTTTCTATTGTTGAATAATTCATTTCGGAACTGTTTAGTGTTCTGCTTGCGTATGCTACTGGAAGGTCATGGCCTAAGTTGCCTTAAGATAAGATAGCTCCTATTGCAACATTACTTGCGTCGCATGTTAAATTGAATTCTTCCGCGAAGTTAGGATATTGTAACAGCGGTTCATTAATAAGCAGATTTTTGCACGTATCAAAACATTGTATATATTCAGAGTTATTAACGTCTATGATTGCTTCTTTTTTTTAGACATTTAGTCAAAGGTTTAGTTAGTTTGGAAAAGTCTTTAATGAATTTTCTATAGTAACCCAGGAGTCCTAAAAATCCCTTAATTTGTTTCGGAGATTTCGGGATTGGATAATTTTGAATGGCAACAATTTTGTCGGGATTAGGTCTCACACCTTCAGGGGTAACAATGAGCCCGAGATATGCAACTTCCTTCTTTAAAAATTCGGATTTGTCCAATTGAATTTTGAAGCTGGATTTTCGAAGACGATCAAAAACTAATTTTAAATTTTGAATGTGCTCGTGCAAGCTTGTTCTAAAAACAATAATGTCATCTAAATATACCAAGCACTTTTCGTTAGTCAGTCCTCTTAGTATATTGTCCATCACGCGCTGGAAGGTAGCGGGTGCATTTTTAAGGCCAAAAGGCATTCTAAGAAATTCATAGTGGCCGTTTTCAGTATTGAATGCTGTTTTTGAAATGTCGTTATGCTCCATTTCTATTTGATGGAACCCAGAAGCTAGGTCGAGCGTCGTGAAGTACTGGCATCGTCAAAGTTTGTCTAGTAAGTCTGTAATGTTGGGTAATAGGTATTTGTCACCGATGGTTTTTTCGTTATGTTTGCGATAGTCGATTACTATTCGCCATTTTCTATTGCCGGATGCGTCAAGTTTTTTAGGGACAATCCAGATAGGAGATGACCAGGGTGAATTAGATGGACGGATTATATTTTGATCGAGCATTTTTTGAATTTGTGACCGAACTTCCTTTTTATGGATTTCGGGGTATCTAGTATATGTTTTCGTGTAAATGGCCGTTTCGTCTCTTGTTTTTATGTTGTGTCTGATTTGATTTGTGAATGTCAATTTTTGGTTTTCTATATAAAAAATATCCGAATAGTCTTTGATTAGATTTAAAATGTACTTAATTTCTTCGGAATTCATGTGGTCTGTACGAATGTTTGATGTGTCAAATTTTGATTCTTGTATGTGTGTAAAATTTAAATTTGGAGTAGGACAAGAATATATATCGTAATCAAAAAACTTTCTCACTGGTATGGGCTTTAGAATTTCGAAATTTATTTCTAATTCTGTAGGGTTAATAATAGTGCACATACAATGATAATCTTGTGCGATGGTAATACACTCAGGAATGATTAGATTTTTTAGTCTCAATTGTGGAATTATTACCTTACCATCTTTTACATCTATTGGAATTTTAATAATTTTCTCTGAATCAGGTTCCACGTTTTTAGCTTTAATTGATAAGTTGTGTTCTATGGTTTTATTTTGTGTGTCATGATATTGTATATTAATTTTGCCATTTGGAGTAATTATTACATTGTTATTTGTATCGATGATTGTTTTTAATTTTTTTAAATTGTCGATGCCTAATAATACGTCAAATTTATCATGAAAGTTGAACAAGTGGTATTTTAATTGTAAATTCTTATCAATGAAATTAAATACTTTAGATATGGGAACATGTGTACTGTATAGTTCACTAGATGTACCGTGTGCGTTAGTAATCTGAAACGGGGTCTATCCTGATAAGGTTTTTATAATGTTTAAATGCAATGTATGGTTTTATAAAAGATTTTGTACTGCCCGTATCTATCAGCACTTTTAAATTATTCTCCGGAAATATAATGAAAGGTAGTCTACTTTGATTGTTGGCTAAATTCATCAATTCAAAGTGTGGGGTGATTCTTGTGCCGAGGTTTGTGCCTCTAAAAAAGAGTCTTCTGTTAAATTTTCAACGGCATAAGAGTCTTCCAATGAACTGTTCTCTATATCTTGTTCACAATTTTTAGTATAGTCATTTTCTGGATTATAACAATTATTTTCGTCAAAATAATTGGTTAATTCTGGATCGTCAATATTATAAAGTTCTTCAGAAATGAATTTTGGAGGAAATTGTGTATTATGCCTTTGGAAATTTGGGCGTTGGCTTGATGGATCAGGTCTAGGTTGGTACATTTGAGTGTTTCGTGTGGAAATACTCATCGGTGTAGGTTTAGGGAAGTTTTGTCTATAAAGAGGACCTCGGTTGGTCGGATTATAATAATTTATCTTGCTAGTAGTAGGTTGTTGTGTAGGTGTTCTATTAAATGAGTAGCGATATGGTGCAGCTAAATGTGGCGTGTTAGATGGTCTAAATGGGGTAAATTTTATGTTTTGCGGATTTGGTCTTTGAGTATTTCTCTGAAAATTTGTAGGAATGTTTTTTGGGATCTTTGGTGTGTTTTCAAACTGAAAATCATTTGTAAGCATGCTTAATGCAGAATTTAGGTTGCTGGGGTTTTTTGTACGCATAAATTGTCTTATTGGTTCTTTTAACCCTTTTAATAAAATTCTAAGAGCATAATTTTTGAAATACGTAATTAAAACAGGAGCCTCATTATTGTCGACGTGCGTTGCAAGATAAGAAACTTGTAAATTTAAAATATGTTGCAATCTGTTATAGAAATCAAATACAGATTCTTTTTCATTTTGTTTCATCTCAGTCATTTCCATACACAGTCTCTTTTATCCGCGTATGTGGTTAATAGAGCGAGTTTAAGATCAGCCCATGTTTTAACAGTACAACTAGAAATATTTATTGCTGCTTCCCCTTTAATTTTTGCTAGTATACTACTCATTAAATATTCATTTTGAAAATCGTTTTGATCAGTTAAATTATAAAATTTTGTTACTAGTTTTTCGCTTATTTCAATAAATCTAGGTAATAATTCTTTATCACCAAAGAATTCTGGTAGCATATTGTCACGGCTGGGGGTTGGCTGTGACTTTATTTTATTAAATGATTTGAGGTACCAGCCAAGACTGTAACTCCTGCAGGGTTTGTATCATATCAGGAGTCAAGCACGAAAGGATGTGAAAGGTGTTTACCAATTCATAACACAGTTATACATTTATACGTTTTAGTTTAGTGTTTTATTGAACAAAGTTACTTACAGCATTGCGTTTAATGGGCACATGACTTACACTGAATCTATCGTTTTAAGTTTAAAATAAGTTTACAACGTAGTCTGGGAAGACTATGAGAAAGACTGTCCAGCTTGTCTCCTCCCGGTCTCTTATATATCATTTGGATATCCCGGGTGTGGTTTTGTGGTGTGAACGTTATTGTTTGTTAGGCCTACCGGATACTCGTCTCAGAGGGTGGTCTGTCGTTAGATAGTTTTTAGGTAATTGTTATTATTCATTAGGACCACCGGATGCTCGTCTCGGAGGGTGACCCGTTATCGTTCGATAGTTTTTGGATAATAGTTATTTGTTGATCAGATCCTATATCCTGTATCTAGACCGGAGGTTCAACTAGTTTGGGAATCGTATCTGTGTATGGTCTAGGTGTGGCCCTAGCGTGGCACGGTCGTGACAATATCCAGATATTCTTTCTTTAGAACTGGTATAGCCATGTTAGAATTAAGTTTGAATATAGGTTCTCTTAATATCGTACGTGTTATTAAGGAATGTTTGTTTTGATCACGGTCTTCGAGATCGGAGTCAGATTCAGAATTTGAGCTTGTATCAGATTTGATTAATTGAGAAGGACCTCTTGAGGACATGTGTACTCACCACAATATCAGTATATGCTTCATGTGCCCTGAACTCGATACTGATGTTGAATGTTGTTGGGTTTTGGTCTTCTCAGGGTTGTGATCTTCCTTTGGACAACTGATGTACCCTCAGCTTGCCCAGAGATGCACTTGGAAATTCAACTTGTTTTTTGGAAATTGGATTGATGTTTACTTATACGTGATTTCACTATTTGTTTATACTTTTTATTTCAATTATTATTTTTCTTCGTTTGCCAATTAAATCGCTATAGCGAGCCGAATTATATTCGTTAATTCGTTATGGCAAATCCTACCGACTGCGCCACTTAACTTTTTACAGAAGGTTAATGCCTTTTTAAAAATTAAGATTTTATTTGAAAAGTATAACTACTTAATACAACCCATAAATCATAACTAAACTATTTTACATAATAATCTTACTTCTAATAAATATGATGACTATTCTAATTCTATCTATTACTAACAACGAAAGGGGGAGAAACTGTTATGCTAAGCATAATATCTTAGCGTAGCACTGTAACTTATATCATAAATTCAAAATCCCTCTATTTACGTGAGATACGTACTCTCACGTAAATGGATTAAGTAGTAGTAGTAGGATTAAAATTTAAAGGCGTATCAGCCTCTTGGGCTATTCACGCCATAAACTATATTATGAAAGAAACTAACTAAATATATGTTATGTAAAAATAAAATTGTAAACTTAATATCTATTAAATGTAAAATATTAATAAATGTATATATAAATAAATAAAACGTACAGGTTTAAAATTGTAAAAATAAATAATATTGTAAAATATTATTGAGTGCTAAAAAAAAAAAAATACGTGTATAAATAAAATTAATGACAAAGCTAGCACTTTTAAATAAAGGCAAATAGACCTGTATTCCTGAGGAACAGGACGACCCTGTCAATGAGTGTCGAATGGTCACCAAGGGCCACCGACAGGTCAAGTGACAGACCCGCCCTGTTTCGCTGCTCGGTAAACTGGGAGCACTCCAACAAAACGTGCGCCACTGTCAAAGCAGTGTCACACGTTTCGCACATCGGAGCCTCCTCACGGCGCAAAAGATGACCATGCGTCCACCAGGTGTGCCCTATCCGGAGTCTCGCCACAGCGACCTCCTCCTTTCGGGATGCCCTATGGGAAGAATCCCATGACCTCACGTTGTGCTTAACATTTTTAAGCTTGTTAGAAACTATATGACTCCACCTTTCCTGCCACTGATTCATGATCAGATGCTTAAAATGACCTTTGAGGTCATCAGCAAGCACCCGATCACAATCAATGGTGGCCTTGGACAAAGCTCGCTTAGCTGCTGCATCAGCTGCTTCATTCCCGCGAATACCAACATGACTCGGTACCCAAATAAAGCGCACGATAGACCCTTTTGACGATAATGTCATCAAGGTTGCTTGTATCTGCTGCAAGAGAGGATGTTTAGGGTACAAAGAATCAATCGCTTTCAAAGCGCTCATTGAGTCTGACACAATAACAAAAGAATTACGTGCGAGTCTACAAATATAGAGAAGTGCTTGGTTGAGTGCATACAGCTCTGCCGTGTATACGGACGAGAGTTTGTGAAGTCGAAACTCACACGCACCTCTTGCCGATATAAAAGCACATGCAACCCTGTCGTTGCTCTTCGAACCGTCGGTGTAAATGCGAATCCATTGCCGATAGTTGGCAATGATTCGAGCAAACTCACGTTGGAACAGAATGGGCGGAGTAGCGGATCGATCCAGCTTTGAAAGCGCATAGTTGGTATTCGGACGGGAGAATGTCCAAGGTGGAAAGGGGCTGAAAGAAGTGTCTGGGGTTGAAGGAAGTTCAAAATTAACTTCTCCAAAAGTATTGCGAGATCTGATGAAAAGGAACCCACCGAACGAGCTCTTCTGTCATAAATCTCCGCAAACTGTTGACCAAAGACAGTGTCAAAAACCAGGTGATATGGTTTCGACTTCATGGCTGCCGTGTAGTTCATGGTCAAAAGCCTGCGACGATCATACAGAGAAGGCTCGCCAGCTTCGCACAATAAACTTGGTATTGGGCTGGTACGAAAAGCACCAGTAGCAAGACGAATACCAGTATGGTGTATCGTATCAATGGTTTTGATAACGGATGGCCTGGCAGACGCGTAAGCGATACAGCCATAGTCCAGCTTGGAGCGTATCAAAGCCCGATACAGGCGCAGCATAGAAATTCTATCGGCACCCCACGATTTGGAAGAAAGAACTCGCAATAGATTTAGAGAAAGCCGACATTTTGCCTTCAAAGCCACAAGATGGGCACGCCAGTTAAGCTTCTTGTCAAATAGAAGACCAAGAAAACGGGCAGTTTCCACAAATGGAAGATCAGTACCGTTGAGAGAGAGAACAGGATCTAAGTGAAGGTGACGGCGTTGACAGAAGTGAATGCACTCTGTCTTGGCCGCAGAAAATACGAAACCTTGCTCAGTAGCCCAGGTATGAAGACGATTGATTGTTAACTGCAGCTGACGCTCTATGGAAGCCATATTGCGAGAACTGCAGAAAATTGCCAAGTCGTCCACGTACAAGGAACCCAGCACAGGTGAACGAATACACTGTGCAACACCGTTGATGGCCACAGCAAACAACGTGACACTCAGAATAGACCCTTGCGGTACTCCGTTTTCTTGAGTAAAAATGTTGGAGAGGTCATTTCCCACACGAACTTGAAACTTCCTTAAGGAAAGAAAGCTTTCAAGAAATATGGGAACATTACCTCTTAAGCCCCAGGAGTGTAAAGTGCGCATAATACCAAAACGCCAAGTGGTATCATAGGCCCGGGAAATATCAAAAAACACAGCTACCATATGTTGCTTGTTGAGAAAAGCATCCCGGATGGTTGATTCAAGTCTTATCAGGTGGTCTGCAGTGGAACGGAAACGGCGGAAGCCGCACTGGATGTTATCCAACAGGTTGTTTGATTCCAGGAACCAAACAAGACGCCTGTTGATCATGCGTTCCATGAGCTTGCAGACACAACTGGTAAGCGAGACTGGGCGATAGCTAGATGGCAGTGTTTTGTCTTTTCCAGGCTTTGGGATTGGTACAATAATCGCATCACGCCATGGTGTTGGGCAGATACCGGAAAACCAAATGCGATTATACATTTGTAAAAGAAATGTTTTTCCAGCAGGATTCAAATGGCGAAGCATCTGGTAGTGAATAGAATCAGGTCCAGGAGCGCTGTCGTGAGAATCTGAAATCGCACTTTCAAGTTCATCCACGCTGAAAGAAAGATTGTAGATTTCATCGCCCGGCGAAACAAAATTGAGACATTGACGTTCCAAGATTGATTTTCGAGCGAGGAACTCAGCTGGATAGTGATTGGAACTTGATGTATCCGCGAAAGTGGATGCTATAATATTAGCAACATCAGACCGACAGGTAATGACATTGCCATTGATTTTTAGGCCAGAAACAGTGCTAGATTTTGAGCGGCCAGATATTTTTCTGACCTTCTCCCATACTTTAGAAACTGGAGTGGAGGTTGTAATGGAAGAAATGTATTTCTGCCATGACGCTTTCTTATTCTTCCGAACAATTCTTCTAGCTTTTGCCTTGGCTTGGAAGTAATGGATCATATTCTCGGTGGTTGGAAATCGCCTGAAATGGCGAAAAATACGTCGTTTTTCTCGGATAGCAATCTTGCACTCATCGTTCCACCAGGGAACGGGTATTCTATTAGAATGAATAGGTGTTAGAGGAATACTCTCTTGTGCAGCAGACTTGATTGCATCCGTGAAATACCGAACATGGTCGTCCACGTCAACGAAAATACTTTCACCAAATACGGCCAACTCCGAGAACAGATTCCAATCTGCTCGCTTTAAAGCCCATTTAGGACAACGAGCATCAGAATCTGAGTTCTGCAAAACTTTCAGAACGATCGGAAAGTGGTCACTTTGATGCAAGTCTGAGTGCACATGCCACTCAAACAATGGAGCTATTGCTGCAGAACAGATCGTTAGATCAATCGCAGTGAAAGATCTCCACGCGGCAGAAAAATGTGTCATGCTACCATCATTTAAGATGACATGTGTACTTGCGGTGAATAGGTGTTCCAAACGTCTACCGCGTTGATTAATCGTACCTGATCCCCATTCAGGATTATGGGCGTTGAAATCGCCCATAAGAATGAATGGAGCAGGCAATTGATAAATCAATTCAACGATATCACGCATATCGACATTGTCGTTTGGAGGAAGATAGATAGAACATAAAGTGACCAGAAAAGGAATAGCAACACGGACAGCTACAGCTTGTAATGCAGAATTCAAAGTAATCTCCTCACAATACACATTTTCGCGAACCAGAATCGCTACTCCACCACGAGCTTGGCCATCAGTAGGCACATCAGTACGAAATACTGAGAAGCCTCGTAATGGAACAGCTCTGGTGTCTCGAAAACGTGTTTCTTGTAAGCATATGCAAGAGGGAGTCTGCTCGGCATTAAGAGCTTTAAATTCCTCAAAATGGCTGTAGAAACCATTACAATTCCATTGTAGTATGGGAGGCATTATTTGGGTGTGGAAGATTTATCTCGCTCTGGCCTAGAAAGTTTAAAGCTAGTGACTTCCATAGAAGAAGAGGATCTCGAAGATTGAGATCCCTTACTAGGAGAAAATTTGGAGATGGAAGAACTCGAAACACTAGATGTTTCTCGTACCTCCATGGAATGTTTTTTCGAAATAGATTTCGGCGTAGAACTAGGGCTTGTCTTTATATGAATAATTTTTTGCTTTGGTTTAACGGTCAATTTTAATTTTGGTTGGTCTATGATTTTTACAGCTGCATTCGATCTGGATTTTAAATTTTGATTAACTTTAGATTTTGGAATGTTAGTTTTAACAGAAGGTAAATTTGGAACAGTTGTAGAAATATTAGAGAAAGGAAAGTCATCAGTCTGAACGGCAATGGATATTTTTAAAACGGGAGTTGCAGCGATTGTGGCGAAAGAACGGCTAAAGACAGGACTGGTCTGTGTTTTGAACTTCTTGCGGGCGTCGAAATAGGAAATCTTATCCATAATTTTGATTTCAATTATCTTCTTTTCTTCCTGATTGCGTGGACAATCAGCAAAAAAAGAAGGATGATTGCCAGAACAATTAACGCAATGGGCCGGACCTTTACATTCCTCGCCCAAATGCTCCTGTTCACTGCACCGTGGACACACAGCCTGTGCGTCACAACGAGATGCAGTGTGCCCGAATTTCTGGCATTTAAAACATCGCATTGGTCGAGGAAAGTATGGTCTCACAGAGCAACTGTGAAACCCAACCTTAATCCTGTCTGGAAGCTTATCTAGTCCAAAAGTTAAAACTACTGACGTTGTATTTTTAACTTCGCCGTTCCTCTTGGAAGTAAGCCGTCGACAGTCAATAACACCCTGACTTTCAAGTTCCCGCTTGCACTCGTCCATCTCAACAAATAGCAGGTCGTTACATGATATTACGCCCTGACATGAGTTGAGGGACTTGTGCGCCTCCACTACAATAGGCATGCCAAATAAAACTGTCGCTTTTAATAAAGACTTGGTCTGCAAAGAATTAGCTGTTTCAACCAAAAGAGTACCGTCGCGTAACCGTTTGGTGGATTTAGGTTCTCCACCAGCCAGTTCGTTCAGGCTCCTCGCCAAACCAAAGCAAGAGACTTCAGATATGGTTTTACCCTCTTCCGTCCTTTTGACAATTAAAAATTTGGGCGAAAATTTATTTTCGCCCTTCAGAAAACTTTCTCCCTCGTCCGATAACGGACGAGATCTTTTTGGGGGAGGGGCCCCCGGGGTTTTGATTTTGTTTGCCATAAACAAATAGAACGTTTCATCTCCTGGTCTCCCCACCCACCACGGAGCCACAATTTGGGACGTCACACCACAAACTGGTGTGATCGCCAGGGCTAACCAGGAGATATAGTCCCCCTCACCTGGCAATAAGCTTCAGAACGCTGCGAGCCACTCTCTCCAACGTCCGAAGACTTACCTCCAGGGTCGTGGGACTCACCTTACCGGCACAGAACGTAACGGCAAGCCGATTGGTCAGATAGGGTTAGTATCTGACCGCCCGTTTCGCAAGAATCCGAAGCCAAAGAGGTGTGTTGCGTTTAAGCTCAACCAACAGGATCATCTTCTCCTTCCTTACGGGTCTCCACGCACGGCAAACACGCGGGTGAGCAAAATAATAAGAAAGCAAAGTCCGCAGAAGATTGGCCCACTAATCTTCTGGTAAAAGTTCAGATGGAACAGTGTGTTTTTTACGAGGTACCTTCCTCGCCCATTGGTCGCCTCTTACGACCAGCAGAGGTGCTGCGGGTGAATTCTAACCCCCACCCGCAGGGGGCTCACGTAAATGGAAATTACGAAAAGATTTTAATAAATTTTAATACAAAGAGGAATATGTTTTAGTGTTCTTGCTAACTATCAGAATTTTAAAAATGATAATGGATTTTCAAATATCTAAATATATGGTTTTTTTATTTTCGCGGAAATATAAAAAGAAAATGTTCGGAAAGAAACTATCCAAAGATTTGAGTCATTTTTCAGCGAATTAGGTATATTTTTATTTTTAAAATAATCAGATTTAAAATTGACACGATTGTCTTTTACTTATATAAATATGGTGGTGTAGCGCCCGCTCATATTCAAACCAAACAGCCGCCACGTTCTGCGAACCAAACATAAGTTTGAGCAGTTGGTAACACAAAAAACAAGATAGAACATGTCAACAAAAAAAGCCAAGAGTGCTAATTAATAAAGCAAACGTAAATCAATGTTGTGTTGTCAATTCAAACCTTAAACGGGTATTTCGTAACTCCTAAACCCCTGAGCTAACCCCGCCACAAAATATAATTTGCCGTTCTATTACTGGAAAGGACTGTTCCATTAAAAGCAGCCAACGTTCTTTTACTGGTATTTTAACATCAAATTATAAATTGTGAACAAAATTTCCTAAAACATCAATAAACAATTGTTTTTTAAACTTTATAAAACACATAAATTTAAATAAATTTCAATTATTATATAAATATATTAACCATATTTTTTTAATCCTCAAAAAAGTAGAGAAATTTCTTAACTGTTCTATTACTGGTCGATTTACTCTAGTAAATCCTGAGAATTCATTAGGATTTTTATTTCTGTATAATAGATCAAACTTTAATTTCGTTACAAGACAGATTTTCTTTATTAAAAGAACATATGGATTCATTCCCATTTTTATATTCATTAGATAATTTACAAAATAAAGAATACCTATTATCTTGCTGCAAAAAATTACAAGCGAAATTAACTCATGAAAATCAGTCCGATTTTGACGCAGATGATTTATGTGAAGTAATTTTACAATGTCAAGTATTTATTACGAATTCAAAAAAAAGTTGTATCCCAAATAATTCAGTATATTTATTCAAATGATTTAGTAGGAGTTTATCCAAATTTTACTGTAGCACTCCGTATTCTTTTATCATTACCTGTGTCAGTTGCGTCCGCGGAGCGGTCTTTTTCGAAATAAAAAATCATAAAGAGTTATTTACGCTCCACAATGGCGCAAAATAGATTATCAGATCTCGCAATAATTTCAATTGAGTCTGACATACTGGATAAACTTGATATTTATGATATTATCCAAACTTTTTCTTTGCTAAATGCTAGGAGTCTGACGCGAACATTTGTACGGGCTAGACGTGCGGTTCCTCGCTCATGCGAGTAGTATTGCTTACATTGCAAATAGCTAATTACACATACCTCAATTTGTGTATTACTTAATTATGCAAACGCAGCAAATTTAAATCGCGAGTGTAATAGTTTTATTTTATATACGTAACTGGGTCACCATGAAATGTGACCCAAAAACAGTTGCTAAAATTATACAAAGAACCGACGGAAAATATTCAATAATTCCACCATCAGGGAAGAAAGCTATACCAGCTGAATTAAAGAACTTGGGATTTATCCCACCAACGCCTCCTTTGCCATCCACCGAGCACGCACGAGCGAAGTCGGCCACTTAACTCTACGCACAGGCTTCAACATCTCACGCACTCCAACAAACTACCAGCATAATGGATACCGCTTCTCAAAAAGCGCAAAAATAGTAAGATCTCCCATTTTTACTAGGAAACTATCAAATTTCGAAACTAACATAGTACCACCAACACCCCCACCACGAGATCAAATAGCAACCCCTACAGGAAGTCTAAATGAACAAGAAATCGCTTCGACCTTAAACACCCAGTCGATCTCGGAACCTGCTCTACTAGATAAAACTGAAGACAGCTGGACAGTTATCAATTCCAGAAAGAGCAAAAGATCCAGCCCGGAAGAAAATAGAAACGTGAGACAGAAAACCCTATCAGACTACTGGCTCAATGGACCTGAAACCTCAAATAAATTCGAAAAACTAAATGTAGAAGAATTAATTGAAGAAGATATTAGTCCTGAAATTATTAAACCTCCACCAATTTTCGTACACGGCATAGGAAACATAAAGTCTCTGACTGACCTCTTGAACCTCCACGTAAAAGACAATTACGTAATTAAGCTTATTGGAAGTTCGCAAGCAAAAATCCAACTGACCGAGCCTAGATTTTATCGCGTCATAACGAAAGAATTAGAAGAAAAGAAAACAGAATTCCATTCATTTCAATCAAAATCGGAAAGAAAATTCAAAGTTGTACTACGTGATCTTCACCACACTGTTGACATCGAAGAATTAAAGAAAGAAATACACTCATATGGACACAATGCATTAAATATATGGAATATTAAGCATAAAATAACAAAAGCCCCTCTACCTATTTTCTTTGTTGAGTTGCAACAAAAGGACAATAATAAAGAAATTTATGACACTAAATACCTTATGCACTCGAAAATCAAATTCTAACCTCCACGCCAAAAAAGAGAAATACCCCAATGTACAAGATGCCAAAGATTTAATCATACAAAAAATTTCTGCAACCTTTCACCACGTTGCGTGAAGTGCACTGGTGATCATCTGACTAGAGACTGCCCCAAACAAGATAAAAGTACTGCCGCAACCTGCACTAACTGTGGAGAAAACCACCCAGCGAACTACAAAGGCTGTAGTGTCTTTAAAGAAATACAGTCACGTAAGTTCCCACCCCTTAGACAAAAACAGAATACAGTCAACCATAACATAACCGGAAATCCAACACAACCAGGCGTATCATACGCCCAAAGGACAAGAGCTAATGTCCAACAGACACAAGAAGAACATAACATACAACAAAATTTAAATCATACTTCCGACAAACAGCAAAATAGTAAACTAGAAGCTATGATGATCAAACTGATGGAACGCATGGACACCATGCTAAATCTCCTCACTACCCTTGTGGCTAACATGAAATAATGCCCCAGCTCCTAAAAATCGCTCTCTGGAACGCCAATGGTCTTGGACAACACAGCCAAGAAGTAAAAATATTTAAAGCAGAACACAACATAGGTGTGATGCTCATTTCTGAAACTCACTTTACAAATAAGACGTATCTGAAGATACCAGGATACTCAATATACAATACTAAACACCCAGATGGTACTGCCCATGAAGGCACTGCCGTAATCATCCGACAGGAAATTAAGCACCATGAACTAAATAAATACCAGCACGAGCACCTCCAAGCTACTAGCATTGTAAATAACGAAGAGACAACAGGACCTCTAACTATCTCAGCTGTCTACTGTCCACCTAGACACACAATTAACAAAGCACAATTTAAAAACTTTTATAACACTCTGGGGTCTAGATTTATAGCTGGAGGTGACTACAATGCGAAACATCCCTACTGGGGTTCACGAGTGACCACCCCTATAGGTAGACAACTCTACCAAGCAATGCAAGAGAATAATCTACATCATTTATCTACCTAGCGACAGAAGAAAAATTCCGGATCTCATAGACTTTTGTGTAGTAAAAGGCGTGTCATCACATTATCTAAATGCCGAAAGTTGCTTTGATCTACCATCGGACCACTCTCCAGTCATAATTACTGTAAATAGGCAAATAACAATAAAACAAAAACCTCCATCACTCATTAGTAAAAAAACAGACTGGCACACACTCAGAAATCTGCTGGACAACAAGCTTTCACTCAAAACCGAACACGAAATAGACGAAGCCATAGAATTCCTAAATGACGCAATACAAGAATCAGCATGGGGCGCAACACCGGTATAAAACGCCAATAAAAAACGAGAAAATTGTCCAAAAATCGTTAGGGTCATCGTCGCTGAAAAACGGAAGCTACGCAAACAATGGCAATTACCAAGATCACCACAGGACAAAACAAAACTTAACCAGGCAATAAAAGCAGTCAAAAAGTTACTAAGCAACCTGCGAAATAAATCTGTCGAAGAATACTTAGAAAATCTCACTCCGTCAGCATCCACAGACTATTCCCTCTGGTGATCAACAAAAAAGCTCAAACAACCGGAACAGTCAAATCCACCCTTGCTCCTAGTAAATGGTAGCTGGGCCAGAACCGACCAGTCAAAAGCGTACAAATTTGCGCAACATTTATCAACAGTATTCCAACCCTTTCCTATTGAAATTTCGGTAGAAGAAGAACAAGAAATCCTGCAGTACCTAGAGACCCCCTACAACTCTGCTTGCCTATAGTTAAATTAAAAACTAGTGAAATAAAAAACGCTATAACAAATCTTGACCCCAAAAAAGCTTCAGGATATGACCTAATAACAGGAAGGATTCTGCAAGAACTTTCTTCTAAAGGAATCAAGCTGATAACAATGATCTGTAACTCAGTCCTAAGATTAGAATACTTTCCCTCTCAGTGGAAAGTAGCTCAAATTATCCTTATACCCAAGCCAGGAAAACCACCACAAGAAGTAAGCTCCTACAGACCCATCAGTCTCCTTCCTATAATCTCCAAACTTTTCGAAAAGTTATTGCTTAAGCGCCTAAAGCCATAATACCAAACCACCAATTCGGATTTCGTACGCAGCACGCAACGATTGAACAAATCCACAGAGTCGTGAACGAAATACGCAAAAATCTAGAAGAGAAAAAATACTGCTCAGCTGCCTTCTTAGATATAAGTCAAGCTTTCGATAAAGTCTGGTACACCGGGCTATTGTTTAAAATTAAAAGAATCCTACCACATAATTACTACCAAATCCTCAAATCATACCTTTCCAACAGATACTGCTATATTAAATATAAAGATGAACAAACCAGATTCTACCCAATAGAATCCAGTGTCCCACAAGGTAGTGTACTAGGACCCATACTATATCTTCTATACACAGCCGACCTGCCAACATCAGAAACAACATTCATCGCAACATTCGCCGATGATACAGCAATACTTGCCTCTCACGAAGATCACAACGTGGCCACAAGATATCTTCAGGCACATCTGAACAAAATTCAACCATGGTTAACAAAATGGAGAATTAGGGCAAATGAAACGAAATCTACCCATGTCACATTTACAATGAGAAAAGAAACCTGTCCTCCTGTGACACTGTACGGCAAGCCCCTCCCACAGACAGAAGAAGCGAAATATCTAGGCATGCACTTAGATCGTCGTTTAACATGGAAAAAACTCATTTGGACAAAAAGAAAACAACTTGGCTTGAAATTCAGTCGCATGTACTGGCTAATAGCCCGTAAATCTCAACTCTCAACAGAAAACAAAATTCTTCTTTACAAGACTATCCTCAAACCAGTCTGGACGTACGGAATCCAACTATGGGGTACCGCCAGGAACTCTAACATTGAAATCCTGCAGAGGTTTCAGTCCAAAGCTCTGTCCTTAATGCACCATGGTTCGTCACCAACGCCATAATTCACCGCGATCTCTCCGTAGTGACAGTGAAAGAATAAATTAAAAACTTCGTGGGAAATACCACAGCAGATTACGTGCGCATCCAAATACTCTAGCACGTAATTTGCAGACAGTGAAAATAAAAAAACGCTTAAAACGTGATAACATACTTGACCTACCTAATAAATGTAAATAACAATTTCAATGTTTTTAGTGTCATCATACCTGTTATGCAGAGGCGACAGAAAAAAAAGCCACCTAGCAAATTCCTGACCTGTCATGCAGAGTCGACAGAAAAGAAGCCAGTTAGCAAATTCCCGACAACGTGACTAGAAATAGTCACCAACATTGACACAATTAGCACTTAATCTAGAATAAGAAGAGGACTATCACAGGATAGCACCCTCTACATGCCAATGTATTTTTGTACATCTTACTATAAGTTTTACTGAATGTCAGTTATTAAGACAGATTGTAAATAAAAATGGATTATAAAAAAAAAAAAGGTAGGAAAGTAAAATTTATTTAATGACTTATTTACATTGTTTGTATTTAATTTACCGTATAATATGTATTATGTTTATATTATAAATATTTTATTTTTCATTTATTATTGTTGTTTATCTGTTTTCTTGTGTTTGTAATTTTGTATTTTAAATAAAAAAGCTTACACAGACCATTTAAATGTTTGTGTGTTTTTTATCACAATGCGTTAAGAATATAACAAAAACAGTCATTTAAAGTTCCCTAAACATAAGCGTAAAAATTATAGTATTGAGTAAGAGTTTTCCAAGTGCGCTACTGATTTACACAAGGTTACTATAAAGATGTCTAAAACGACTAATTAAAATCATACATGTTCGACAGTTTCCGTTATATCTCGATAAGAAATCTGTTCCTATATTGAATGGTTCGTGTATTGTTGCTGCTTGCTTCATTTGTATACAATTGCGAATATCTTTAGCGGACGATATTTTACTTATGTTTATCAAAATTTCAAATTTCTCTAAAATTAATATAAGATATCTGTGCATAAGTGTGCTAATATACTTTCGTATATGTTAATATAATTTTGTATACGGATTTTGGATAGATTGTTAGAATTTATTAAACCTTTAATTTTTTTTAATTCTAACGAACTAACTAAAATGCGTAAAAGTATATATGTTTTAGTTTAATAGTAACCCACTATAGTGTGGTAATGCTACCATTTAGATTGCTATAAATAATAACGCAATGCGACATTTATCACACACTATATTTTTCACGTAAAGAGGTATTACATAATAATTAAAACACAATTGTAATTTTTACTTCACTAATTTATTAATAAGTACTAGATGTGCACATTACGGTGACCAAGTCACAGATATTATATTATTTGTGAAACAACAATTATAGAGTATATTAAAATAATTATTATTCGTAATTTTACATGTATATGATGTGAATAAAATTAGTTATTTATTATTATGATTCTATTAGCAAGTTATAGTTAGCGTCAAAAGTTAGAGTTAGAATCAAAAGTATATTGTTTGTTTCAGATAAGAAGATAACGAAAGAAGAGACTCAAACAATAAAATGTAATTCATTTGTAAATGTCTCATAACGCAATATTTGATGTTATTATCAACCCGAGAATGAAAATGTCTATCAAATGAGAGCGGCAATTTCATTAAAGATATTCTAGATCAAATTGTAGATAAAGCAATGGAGAATGAGATGTAAAGAAACTCAGAAATGAAACAAGTGTTTATATTATGTTTATTTTATATACTAAACATAGATCTTACCATCAATAGCATCCATATGATTGGTTTTGCTATCATTATTTAGAAATACTTTACAGTTATTACAATAGTTAAGGTGTTTTACTAATAATACTCATCGTACTATAACAACCATGAGTACATGTACGAATATTACAGTTTTTCTTCATCGTTGCTGTACGAAAGTGACCTACAAAAAGGTATAACAAAAAACTTGTTTTATTTTCGGTAACATTTCACTGTTGCGCACCAAGATAACGAGCAGGTACCCTTCACGGTATAAACCTAACATAATAAACATTAAGTTGATGGGATTTTCTATTTAATTTATTTTATAAATTACTTTTCTTTATAAAAAATATAAACATATGTGTATATTACGTATATAAATAATAAGCTTATATTTTTAGATAAATGGTGTAAGTAAATTAATTAAATGATCATAATGACAGATAAATTGTATTCTCAAACAGTACGGTGTTAGCTGCTGGGTTATGTCATTGAATTATTTTCATATTTGAAGTTTTTCATTAGTGATACGTACACTAGCACGTGAATGCAGTTTGCAATCATAAATTTTCAAGTATGAACTCTCAAAGCATCTTATTTCCATTAGCATATAACGAAACTTTTAGCTTTCCAAGCTTGCGCCTAGCTCTAGCGTCCATAATCTACACAATATATTGGTACTAAGTGCAAATGCTTCGAAATACTTTTAAAAATACGATGAAACGACGTTGAGACTGTTAATGATGCACCCCGTTCCATCATGTATGGGGTGGCTTAAAATAATTATATACAACTATTATAAACGACATATTTTAAAACAATTTTCGATAGCTAAATTTGTTGCAAAAATAATGAGGACAGCGCGTAATATAATAGGCTAAGATAAAACCTAAGAAAATATGCTAATCAGTATACTACTATTATTATTATTGTAATTAGGATATAAATTTCAGACAATATAGTGGAAACAGAAAATATTTTAAATGTTTTTTGTAGATGCAGATTGTCTTTAACTGTCGGTTTTCAATATTTA